>JAUTXW010002517.1:300000-465172 GCA_030620095.1 Kuschelorhynchus macadamiae
TATCATTTTGACTATTTCCATCAACTGATAAGGTAAACTCCTCTTTTGTTAAAATATTACTTTTGATATCAAAACTATAGTTTAAAAAATAATAGATATTTTCCTTGTAATTAGTAAAAAAAACATTGGAGTTAAAATTTTAAAATTATCATCACGCACATACACATATGTTGTGCATCTTAGTAGTTTTTTACACAGGATCTACGGTTTTTGCTCGGATCCGAGAGACATTATTTAGAAAGTAATTTTGGTGTGTTACTGATGGAACGCGCCACCGCCGACCCAGATTTGTCACCGCTCAGGATTGAACCGTGGATCATATTTAAAGTGAAAATATCTGGTAAAGCACAAATGTAAGAAAATGGTACTTTAGTAAGTCAATCTGGACACTCATAACTCAAGAGTAATTAAATCGAAAGAAGGAAAGTATTAGTAAGTTCTAGCATATAGTAGAAAAAGGAGAAGCAATAAAATTTGGCCAACTATATTCACGGGTTTCTGACTTAAGCTCTTCATCAGTACAGTCAACTAGTTGAAAGACGAGTACAAACTAGCGCCAAAATTAATACACAAAACCACATCACAGTCATTAACAGGAACAAAAACGACATGTGTGGTTACTAACCTGTCGTGAAACTCATAACCCAGGAGTAACTAAATCGGAACTAGGAAAAGATTAACGCGGCAATATCTATAGTATATAGTAGAAAAAAGACTTTTTTGGGATGACGGCTAAAGCAATGAAATTTGGCGAAATATAGACACGTGTTTCTGACTTAAGTGTCGTGAAATCGCATCATTTAATGTAAGAAAGCACGAGGGAAATGTCTATAGGTATAAAAAATCTTAGTATAAAGAAATCCGATTCTTAAAAGCAAAAAAAAACCAATTAACTTCTAAAAACAGTCCACAGCTAAAATGTAAGGCGATAAGCCAACGTTATCCACAAATATCTCACGTAAAATCAGTCTAATAACGTAGTAGGCTACAGGAACAACTTTTTTACAGGCAAAAGACGACAAGTGGCGCCCGTGGATACCCGGCCATACCATTTTGTTGTTAGCCTAACTGATTTAACTAGATATCATAAGCCCTTCAGGCAAATACACAAGAGGCAAGTTGAATCGAATTTTCTCAAAACACTGCAACAATAGGTGGATAAAATATAAGCCAGTCAACAATTTATATGACTTCGTTGTTTGTATTCAGGTGCGAAAATAACAGATAAACTTAAAAAAACCTCATTTGCGAATTTTCTAAGCTCATATACAGAGCGATACGAGAGCTTCAAATCAGGGCTATCTCAAAAATAAAAATTTTTGCCTATAAAGATATTTTCAAAATTCTTATAGACTATGAAAGGTATAGTTAAAATACAGTCTTTCTGAAAGTCGAGAGTTAAATCAGACTCATAAAAAGTTTTTTAAGCTCAAAACTGAACAGAAAGCTATAATTTGTCATAAGCTTCATTTTGAATCCTAGCATGACCCTTTTGGACAACTTTTAATTTTTAAGTGTAATTTTTCTGAAAAATTAACTTTTGATTTTCACTCATAGCGTTTAAACGAAAAGTGATAAAAATAAAATTTATTAAGAAAAAATGCGTACTTTCACAATCTCTTTCGAACTTTTTCCCGATTTTCGAAATTTTTTCGATCGAGTGCTGATCGAACAGCTGATTGGTCGGAACTTTTACAAATTTTAACTTAGTGCGCTCGTTCTGGCATAAAAAAATAGGGAAAAATAAATCATTTCTTTTATTTAGAATAACATTTTTTCAAATTCTCAACAGAAAAGCTGATTTTGATCAATTTTCATTTTACACCTAAAAACGTCCGTACATAGCACAATAACTTTTTTAAGGCCACGGCGACGATGCTCACTTAAAATATATGTAGAGCACTAATGAATAATGCAAAAATCTCGGGACTAAATAAACCTGTTGATTTTTATCAGAATTTGAAAATCAGATTTATGGAGGAATTTCAGAAAAAATCACAGGCATAGAGTTTCGTACGTAGAATATGGGAAAAATAATTACAAATCCGTAAAATATGAAACTAAATTAAGAAAAATAAAAAAAACAATTTCGCGGGAGCTCTACAATATCGCTGCTGCTTCTACATGTTTGAGATTAAGAATGACCAACATTCCTAAAATTCTAAGGATTCAGTTTTGCTTTGTATGGTCCAAACGTGCATTTTTTTTGCACGTGCAAAACTGGTGCGTTTTTTGGCCGAAAAGCAGTTAGTTCAAGTCAGTCGTTAAGTCGACACGTATAGTACTGAAGCCATCGATAAGGAATTTTTTCTTCCACGGGGGATGTATGCCGGGGCTTCTCTCTGAAATTTTGCATAGCACTTAATTCTACAGTAAGATTTTTGCTCGTGGGTTCGCCAAAGAATTATACGTAATAATAACCATGTATGCGTACAGCTTGCTGGGGTAATCAGAAGAATAGAAGTTTAACTTGGTACTTTAAATTTCCGTGTAGAAGACATTCTACAGGTACGTGGCCAAGCTACCAGTTAGTTTCTGTGTTTATTTATATTTGTGCTTACCCATTCTTTTTATTCGAAATCTTACAAGTGATTTTAAGAGTAACTCGATAGTGCTAAAAATTCCCTGGAAGTGCTTGAAAATTTCTAAGCTTTCAATTCTTAGTCTTCAGCAGGGTTAACTTTAATTTTCAGTTTGTTTTATCGAGTGAACTTACTCTCATTTATTAAACCAACTAATTTTTTATTGAATTTTGGAACATTTAATAACTTATTTGAACATATTTATAAAATATTTTTGTAATTGACTTGTGTAATAATTTTGATGTAATTTAATTTTAATAAATTTCAAATGACTTAACTGATCACAACCCCTTGTAGGCAATATTAGTGTTATCTTATAAAGTATCCCCAAGTTCGTGATCCTTTTATTTATTTGTTATTTATTTCATTAAACGTATTTCATTTTCCAATTGTAACAAAACATTTGTTCTTAAAACTGCGAGCTATACATTTCAATTTTAATCTAACATATCTCAAGTAATTGTTATTTAACGTAAATAGTATTTTGCTTTAAACTATTAGTGTCAATTTGAATTAGTTAATAACAATTTTAAGCTTCCAAGTTCTACCTTAATTGAGTCGAGCTTCTCATTTATGACATACCGAAACTGTGGCAAATAAAGTTTCTCTCCCTAGTTGAATGGTTCCTAGAAATATTTATCAGATAAGACTTGTAATAATAAAGTGCATGTACCGGGTGTTTTCCCGAATTGGGGCATGTATAAGTTAGGATAGTATTTAAGGAGTAGCTTTGAATACGCTTCAGACTATTTGGCCCCTACAGCTACCGAAACTTACGAGTTGTCTTACCAATAGAGACTTGTCTGAAGGATGTGCATTAGAATAACCGTTCATTTATTATAAACAATTGATTCTTTGAATTCATTTAATATTTACCCAGAGCATGATAATAATTAATGTACATGTTATAGTGGTATTTTGTAACTACCATACATTAGAAATTTCGTGACTAACATTTTTGAGACGCGTAGAACGCTGTGATGTAATAAGAAAACATTAATTTTTATTGTTTCTTAATTTGTTTAACAAAATTTTAATTGTTGCTAATCTTTTGTAAAAATTTTAACCATGTTTGTTAACAACTGATGTTTTTCCGAATGTAAAATTCTTTTGATAGTAATTTCAAATAAGTTTTAGTCAAAAAGTGAATTTTTGGACTAAATATTTTGCAAAAAATATTAACAGCTGATTGCTACCCGACCTAGTGATTAGGCCGTACGTTGTTAAGTAGTAAATCAAAAGAATTATTTGATAACCTCCTGAAAGGAAGTTATATTTGACTGCTAAAGCAATGAAATTTGGCCAACTATAGACACGTGTTTCTGACTTTATAATGAAAATTAATACACAAAATCACACCAGACTCACCAACAAAAGCAAAAACCAACATTTGTGCTTGCTATGTGAACATCCGAAATCTTCGCCGGACCTCATACCATTTTACCAAGGAGCAGCATATAGCCACCTGTGGCGAAACTCATAATCCAGGAGTAATTAAATCGAAAGTAGGAAAAGACTATCGCGGGAAAATCTGATATATAGTAGAAAAGGGACTTTTTTTGGGATGACTCCATGGTAATAGATTTAAATAAGTATAACTGATAAATTACGGCATAGAAGATAAGAAACAATATTAGACTTAATAAACTTAATTAAATATGATAAAAGGTTCGTACTTTTGTATAGCTAATATCATTTCATAGATTCATATTTTGTTTTAAGTCTAGACCCTTCGGCATTTAATTAACGTGAGTGGAAACTTTAGTCTATTTTTTTTTATAGTTGAATATAATTTTTTAATGGTTGCGGTTAATCAACGTATTATTAAAATATTTAAAAAAATATAAAACATTTTGTCGTCATCAAACAGTAAAATCGGTCATACTCAGAAATTCCTTTCACGTTTACCGTAAATAGGGGCGCACCGAAACTCAAAGACCAATAACAAGTACCGAAAATTGCATGACAATCTATTCTCCTTTTTTGGTTTTCTTATAGAGTGCGATCAATTTGTCTTGATAACATTTTAAATGTTCATAACTTTTTACTTTTTAACTTATCGGAATGAACCAAGAAGCAAATTTTAGGGTTGCGTAAAACGTTTTTCGTTCTAGTTACTAGAAAAATACAAGACTATCAATATTTTACAAGATATTACCATAAGTTGTATTTCTTAACGGGACAACGTGTATATTTTATGTCTTTCAAATGAGTCTCATCTTGCAAATTGTAAATATATCTGGTTTTATCACTTTATGTTCACACCCGAGAAATTTGACAAATACTCTGCCATAAGAGGCAACGTATTTCCATCGACTTCGCTAAGTAATAGCGCCTTTTCTGTCCCTCTCTAATACACTGCCTCTTAATGGCAGGGTTTGTCTCAAATTTCTGGGATGCCTTTGAAGATTAAGTTATCAAACCTGGTATATTTATAATTTCTAACACGATATCCATTTGTGGGACATAAATAATATACAGACTATCAATATTTTACAAGATATTACCATAAGTTGTATTTTTTAACGGGACAACGTGTATATTTTATGTCCTTCAAATGAGTCTCATCTTGAAAATTATAAATATATTTGGTTTTATCACACCCGAGAAATTTGAGAAATACGCTGCCATAAGAGGCAACGTATTTCCATTGACTTCGCTAAGTAATACCGCCTTTTCTGTTCCTCTCTAATACACTGCCTCTTAATGGTTTTTCTCAAATTTCTGGGATGTCTTTGACGATAAAGTTATCAAACCAGATATATTTATAATCTTCAACACGATATCTATTTGTGGGACATAAATAATATATAGGGTGTCATATTGAAAAAAATAAAACTTATTGTGATATCTGGTAAAATAGATAGTTTGGTTTTCTAATAACTAAAAAAAACTATTTACTTATATATTTGGTTTTTGATTCCTATCTGTAAGTTACAATGTAAAAGAGTTATTATTGTTTACAATGTCTTCAAGATATATTCATCGCACTGTACATGTCAAGATGAATGACCGAAAATGTAGGTTTTATACAATTTTTGTATACAGAGCGGCTGTTCAACATCCCCCACTACCCTTTGTTTTTAAACAAATTAAAACAAAACTTTGAGATTAGCACATTTCCATAACTGACTAAATACTCATTTTTTGTGAATATTTCTTAATCAACAAAAAAAATATTATTCGGAAATTTGACAATTTTTTTTTAATGTCAAAATACAGGTAGCAAACTAAATATTATTAAAAGAGAAAAAAAATAGGTTGCCAGAATCCTTAACAAATGTAAATGATTTAAATACATATTTCTCTAGAATTGCTACCAATAACGATATACCTGATCAGAATTTGATTACATTCTATTGTAATAATAAACTTACTAACTCTACATTTAATTTTTCTCCAGTAAGAGAAGATGTGGTGATGAGAATTTTGCAAAATATTAACACTAAAGTCTTTGGGATAGATCAGTTAAATATCACTCTAATTTCGCTAGCTTGTCCCAGTATTTTGCCCCCTCTTACGCATATTTTAAATATTTGTATAGAAAAGTCGTATTTTCCGTTGAAATGGAAACAGGCGAATATTGTACCTCTACCCAAAGTAAGCAATCCCACACAGTTCAGCCAGTTACGTTTGATTTCAATCCTTCCGACGCTTTCCAAAGTGCTTGAAAAAATTATGGAATCTCAGATGTCCATTTTTTTGGAAACCAATAAAATACTTCCCAGGAAACAATCTGGATTTCGAGCGAGCCACGGTTGTCAGAGTGCACTCTGAATTGTCACCGACGATATTTTTAGGGCTATGGATACAAGCAAAGCTTGTGTTTTGGTTTTACTTGATTTTGCCAAGGCGTTTAACATGGTAAATCATGAAATTTTGATCTCCATTTTGCGGTACGTGGGTTTTAGTGGAAGTGCAGCAAGTTTTGTCTTATCTTTTTTGACACATAGAATACAGCAAGTTGTTGTTAATGGAAATACCTCCGAACCTCTGAACGTTACAACTGGCGTTCCCCAAGGGAGTATACTAGGCCCACAGTTATATAGTATATACACTTCACAATTTGAAAGATGTCTAAGATTTTGTAACCATCACATGTACGCTGACGATACTCAGATTTATTTTCCTTTTAAGCCCTCTGACGTCGATATTGCTAATAATCGCATAAACTCCGATTTAGAGAAGATTCTGAATGAAAGTAAAAGACATCTTTTAAAAATAAACCCTATGAAATCTGTTGCTATGCTTTTTTGTAGTGATAATATTAGAAATAACTTGCTACAAAATCTTCATCTTACACTTGAAAATAAATCTATCATATTTAAAAATTCTGTGAAAAATTTAGGGCTTGTTTTGGATAACAAATTAAGATTCACCGAACATATTACATCGAAATTAAAAATTGGATATTCTAAAAATGTTATATTCCCATAGAAATTATCTTAGTTGCGAAACAAAAAAAATGCTCTGCTAATATCTTGTCTTGTCACCATTAAACTTTTGTGAT
This sequence comes from Kuschelorhynchus macadamiae, assembly GCA_030620095.1. Taxonomy (NCBI): domain Eukaryota; kingdom Metazoa; phylum Arthropoda; class Insecta; order Coleoptera; family Curculionidae; genus Kuschelorhynchus; species Kuschelorhynchus macadamiae. The sequence goes on from JAUTXW010002517.1 coordinate 307,093, forward strand.
AGTATTTATGGACCCTGTTTAAACGCCTTAGACGTAAAAAGAATTCAAACGTTACAAAATTCTTGCTTAAAACTAATATTTGGAATTCGCCCAAGACAACATATATCACATAAACTTAAAACCATAAAATGGTTAAACATGTACAATAGACGCATTTTACATTCGACTTGCTTTTACTATAAAATTTTAAAATATAAATCTCCTCCTTACATTTTAGATCGTGTTGTTTATCGAACGGATGTACACAACTTAAATATACAGTACGGTCCTGTGTTTCCAATAAGATTGTTTATTAAGTGCTCCTAGACTAATTTGGTAATTTCTTGGTTTACACTGATAATTAATATATTTGCTACCGTAAAGTGTTTTCTGCCATTCATCAGGACACATATTTAGTAATTCCTGTGAGTACAACAATAAACTTACTATTCGTTTTTAATATAATTTGAATCAAATCAGCACGACATTTAGGTAGACAGACAATAGCAAAAAATCATTTAGTACATCTTATTGCACGCAGTACAATTATACGACCTGTACAGAGTCGCACTGCGAGTTGCTGCTTTCTGGCATGGGTGAACCCACAAACCAAGAAATACTTGATCTTCTAAAAATTAATCTTGCAAAGACAGAGGAAGCTAATGAGGAGAACAGAAAGAATTACAATGATATCAAGAATGAATTGCACACTCTAAAATCAACTATAATAACTGATATTGACTCCATCAAAGAAGACAATCTGAAATTGAAGGAGGAAAATAACCAACTAAAACAGCGACTCCTAACCTGCGAGAGGAAACTCAAAAAATACAATTTAATATTCTATGGAGTAGAAGAAACAAATCCACTTTCGGACTTACAAAATCTCCTTGATTTAATTAATAACAAATTGCATATTGATTGTCGTTTCGCTGATCTGAGAGACAGTTATCGTATTGGAAAGTCACGTGAGAAGCAAGTTAGACCCCTATTAGTTGAAGTCGTAAACTATAACCTTAAAGTTGATATCCTTAGCAAATCTAAGGAGCTCAAAGGTACAAACATTTACGTCAAAAAAGATTTAATACCTGAGGACTACGACCAAAGTAAAGTACTATACTCCCATCTAAAAAAAGCTCGATCAAATAATTTTGACGCGAATATAAAGAACAATATCTTGGTTGTGAATGGTGATGAATTTACATACAAGGATTTGATACAGCTCGAAAAATCCGAAAACCATCTGGCAATAAATCATATAACGCCCGCATTACCAGCTGAGGCTACTAACAATCAGGACATCGACGCAGCGGTTATACAATCTGTGGTTCTGCAGCCTGTGATTTAAAACCAGGGAGAAGAAGTTAGATCAACTAGTTCCGAATTAAACGGTACAAAGCGCAAATTTAAGAATAATATATCAGCAAACACAAATCCATCAAAGAGAACTACTCGTTCAAGGACCACGGTTAAAAATGTATATTTCAATTGATGAACTTTTTTTTTCTCTCTTTCTTTTTTTTGTATTTGTATAATATTATGTAAATTGTAGGTATTGTCATTTTTTACATTTTTTATTGTGACTATTTTTATTTTTTTTGTATAATTTTAATGTGTAAAAAGATTAATCCCATTTTGTTTTTTATTTGCCAATAATAATAGTATTGTAAAGTCTATAAAGTTGCATGGTACTGCTCCATCATTGAATGGTATTTTCTATCGTCCACGCGTTCGTCGCCTTTTTTAAGACTGATTTATTAAATACTTTATATGTGTGTATTGATTGTACATCATTCACTATTGAACATTTGTATTTTTTATTACAACTCAATGTTTAAATATTTTTTGTTGGCATAAATACTGAACAGAAATTATTATCTTCTTATCAAACATAAATACCTTATTTTATGTATAGGACGATGGCTCTTAAGGTATGTCACGTTAATGCTCGTTCGCTACCAGCAAATTTTAACACATTTAGAGACGTTGTCTGTAACAAGTATGATATTGTCACGATCTCTAAGACCTGGCTACATGCAGGTGTAACAGATGATCTGGTGTTAATGCAGGGATATCGGCTGCATCGTAAAGATAGATCTACTGGCAGAGGAGGTGGCGTTGCGATCTATGTCCGCAACTGCATAGAGTCGAACGTCGTTATTCTTGGTGCCATTGACCATACTGAACAGATATGGATATCAATAAAACATTTAAAACGCCGGTATGCTGTGGGCTCGTTGTATCGACCCCCGGGCTCTTCTTTTGGTGACTTTCTCGGAGAACTGGAGACTGTGCTTGGTATTTTGATACCTGAGTTTGAATTCTTGATTGGCGCAGGGGATTTAAACATTGATATGCTAGATTTCGAAAACAAGTCCACAAAAGATTTTTATCCGCTGCTGGAGTCATTCGATCTAGGTCAGTTAGTGAAGGAACCAACTCGATATACTTCACACAGTGCCAAACTCCTGGATGTTTTGTTCTGCTCAAATAACATACCTAAAATTATTTCCCAAGTATCCGCTTCTAATGAAATATCTGATCATCATCTTGTACCCTGTTTAATTCCAAGTTTAAAATTAAAAATGACCCAATTTTTACATACTTCCCGAAATCTTAATAATATTAACATTAACGATTACCCAGGATTTAAATTTGATGAACTTTTTGCCCGTTTATTACGCCGATGATATTGATTTAAAGATTTCTCGATTCAACTCAATTATACTAAGTCTTTTTGATTATTATGCTCCTATAAAAACCGTTCGTATTTCAAAGAATTCGGCACCTTGGCTAACCAATGCTTTGAAGTTGCTCATGCGCAGACGCGATAAAGCCTTACTTAAATTTAAACAGCACAAGAGACCTGAGGACTGGAATTTCTATAAAGCTTTGAGAAATGAAATCAACCACGCAGTTAAGAGAGAAAAAAGGGCCTATTTTGAATATAAGATCTTTTCTGGTGATGGCAAGGTGTTCTGGAGGGAGGTAAAGAAGCTGAACATAATTACTACAAGACCCAATAATGAACTGCCTGAGCATCTGTCTGATCCACAGAAGATAAATAATTATTTTTTGAGTGCCATTTCCAACCTAAATCCGGATACAGAGACAATGGATTATCTGGCAAATAACAAGTTAATAGGAAATCAATTTTCATTTGAACCGACAAATGAACTAGAAATGTATCGCACTCTCCTCTCAATAAAGTCCAACTCCGTTGGACCAGATGGTATAAGCACGAATATCCTCCTTTACTGTTGCCCTCGTATCCTTCCAGTGATTGAACACATATTTAATTTTTGCACAGCTCATAGCACATTTCCGGCGCTTTGGAAGTCAACACACGTTTTTCGTCTAGCTAAAAAAGCTGATCCTAAGGACTTTCAAGACCTGAGACCAATTAGTTTATTCTGCGTGCTCTCTAAAGTATTAGAAAAAATTTGGGACCGTCAAATCAGGACATTCGTGGAGGAAAACTCCATACTCCCTGAGTTTCAATCCGGATTTCGCAATAATCACAGCTGGGTTTCGGCATTGACTAAGGTCACAGATGACATCCAAATTGAATCAGATAGTGGCAGACTGACATTATTAGTCCTGCTTGATTACTCGAAAGCGTTTGATCGCATACATCATAGCCTGATGCTGGCTCTTTTAAACTATTTGGGTTTCTCGAGGGGTTCATTAGATCTTTTATGTTCATACTTACACAACAGATCTCAATCGGTTAAGCTGTGTGGAAAAATATCTGAACCCTCCTACATAACTTGTGGGGTACCTCAGGGTTCCATATTCGGCCCTTTGCTCTTCTCTCTGTACACTTCTCAGTTCCCTAAAGTTCTGCGATTTTGTAGATATCATATGTATGCCGATGACACGCAGGTCTATTTTTCATTTTCTAAGGACACCTTGACTGAAGCATGCAACAAAATCAATCAGGATCTGTCATCTCTTTGTAACATCTCTCGAAAATACTACTTTGAATGTCTCTAAGTCGTGCATGTTGCTGTTTGGAGGGTCTGCAGCCCGCTTAAGATGCCTACCCAGCATCGACGTTTCGATGAATGGAGTGCATCTTTCTTTGAAGGAGAGTTCAAAAAATCTGGGTTTGGTTTTGGATTGCAGAATGAGATTTTCGGAACACGTCTCTGCTGTTATCAGAAGAGCGTTTTTGAACCTTAAAATGATCTACCTTAACAGGCACTTACTGAATAAGAAATGTCGCCTAATTCTCTGCGAAGCTATGGTTCGCTCCCACTTGAACTATGGCGATGTTGTTTATGGACCTAACATAATTCAGGCAGACGCTCGGCGACTGCAACTTGTTCAGAACGCTTGTATTCGGCTTATTTGTGGTCTTAAAAGGAGAGATCACGTATCATTGTCCCTCAGGAGCTTGGGATGGCTTAATATGGTGGATCGCAGAACATTACACTGTTCAGTCTTTTATTATAAAATTATTTCAAAGAAAAAGCCTACATACCTTTACGACAAATTAAAATTTCGCAGTTCAGTCCATACGATAAATATTCGGCATAAAGAACCGCTCAATTCTGTGGATCATTTAGCTATAATATTGCTAAAGTATATAACGAAATTCCCGCAAATATCAAAAACCTTTCGCTAATTGTTTTTAAGAAACGTCTCAAGGACTGGTTAAATAATCGTTTGTAGATTTTTATTATGCTTTTCTCGCTATTTGCTGGTATCTGCTATTGTAATGTTTCTCCTGCTCTCTTTTACATTCATTGCTTTTTACTGTATAAATTGTGCATTATTATATTTACATTAGGTTTACACGTAGTTTTATATGCTATATGTAGGTAAAGAGCTTCTAGGGTGTTTTGTACATTTCAGTCTTTATCTTATCACGAGTAAAGATCTTTGCGCAGTCTATCATACTCCATTTACTTTCCACATTTGTAAAGTAGTCTTCGTGATTAGCCTTTGGGAGCAACAGGACATCGAATGGATCTTTACATCGTAGATTTGGGTTGAGTGGAAGAGCGCTGCTCTCCGTGAAAGCGGTGAGTGCGAACTCTGCCTTTGTTATAGATAGTGGTAACATTTTATATTTTAATATAATATCATTGTAATTATTATATGCTACTCTGTAACAATAAAGCAATAAATAAATAAATAAATAAATAAAATATCCGTAGGAAGAACATATTGACAATACCAACACATAATAAACAGTTATTTAAACGTTCTTTTTCGTACAATATTGCTTTATGTGTCAATAAATTTGAAATTACTGATTTTTCACTTGCGTTTATAGTTTTCAAGAGACATTGAAAAACAAATTACTCGCTCAGCAATTATAATACTTTGGTGAATTGAGTTTTAATTTTTTTTTTTAATTGTGCCCGCCTGATTTTTTTTAATTCTAGTTTTGATGATTGTTTTGTCATTGCGATGGTTTTGTAATTATATGTCCATATAAGCCATTTTTCTTCTTTTCCTTTCCTTTATTCCCTTTTCCTCTTCAATTTAATATTTTTAACATTATTTTTCTTATCTAGCCTTTCTACCTCATTATGTAAACCTCATATCTTTAAGTGTAGCAACTCCTATTCGACCAGATTTGCATTGGCTATAACAGCACCTAATATGAGCATTTTTATTTGTTCGTATGGGAGGCTGAAAACAAGCCATTTAACCCTCTTTAAAATTAATGATTTTTTTTTACTGCTAGATTGTACATCCTTATTTGGGTTAATAAACGTTTAATTATTATTATTATTATTATTTTGCCATTTATTAGATGTGTCTTTTTTATAGCTATGTGATATATATTACAAAAATAAATAAAATATTTTTATTAAATCAATTGAAAAAACAAATAGTCTAAATTATAAAGCAGCCAGGAAACAGTTGATTCATTTCTTCATCCAACGGTTCGATTAATGATATTGCACTGCAGGTTTGCTTATATTCGGTTAGCTAGCTGAAAATACATTAATTTGAAAAAAAACCTAACCTAATGATTTTTGTCCTAGTTAACTGAATGTAAACAAAACTATTAGTAGACTATTAATAGAATCGTTAAATAAAGAATTTAATGAACTGTTGTCATATGCGACTTTATGATTTAGGCTTTAACTGGTTATTTCAAACAATTTAATAAAAATTATCAATTCATTTTAGAAAAGGCGATACAGTTTAAGAAGGGGTTTTCTCAGCTTAGTTTTCATTAAAAAATCAATAAATGTGTATTAACTTAATAAATAACCCAATTTAAAAAAATGTTACATCAAATTGTGGAGACTGGATAAACTTTGTATCAGGTTGGAAGCATTTTTTTGGATCCATTCAGGTTTTCATAAACAAAATGCCATTTCAAATAAAAAATCAATTAAGAAAATACATCTAGGCCAAGAACTTATGAAAAATAAATAGTTTAATTCAGGTTTTACATTTCGAGATTTCTATATTTTTCATACGAAGTGCAGCAATTACAATATACAAATTTGGGAACCTCTAGAATCAAAATGGGATAACAAAATGTTGTTCTTAATTGGTTATTGACAATCTTCTGAAATGTTTTGCCACTTATCTCCGGTTAAAATGAAGTTGCCTAGGGGTAGACCGCTGGCCAATATCATTTACACGAATGCCTAACAATGCCCTAAAGTCTACGCAATGCACTGTAATTTCTCGCAAACTACTTACCAAGTTATCTCAAATTTTGCACCAAAATCAAGTATTATGTAGAAATCAACTGATAACATTTTGGTACGAATCCAAGATGGCGGAACAAAATGGCGGCTTAATAGAGTAAGTTCAAATTTTGTGCAAGAATTAACTGTTGCATAGAGATAAACTGTTTGATCAAAAATTAAGCGTTGTGACCTGGTATTATTTTAGTAAAAATCCAGTTTGATGGAATAAAATGGCGGCCTAGTGAAAAAAATTACCACTAAAAGACAAATTATCCAATATATCTCAAATTTTGTACAAAAACCAAGGAATCAGCCTGTAATATTTTGGTATGAATTCAAGCCAGCAGAACAAAATGGCGGCCTAATAAATTAGTTAAAAAACTACTTATTAGATAAATTTTGAACACATATTAAGTGTGATATAAAGATTAACTGGTAAAATGGTGGTGCGAATTCAAGACGAAGAAACATAGTGGCTGCCAAATAATCTCTACAAAAAATTAATGTAATCAAAATTGAATATGATACAGGGATTAACTTAAAAAATCAATTTATTTTAAATCATGCCCAAAAAATAAGTGTGGCATAGGTAGAAACTTCTAAAATATTGATACGATTCCCATATGGCGGAACAAAATGGCGCGCAATAAGAATGTGTACTAAAGGACTATGTGAGGAACTAAATTGGGTTACACTTTACTATTCTTGATGAAACGAAACATTCATATCGAGGGAAGTTATGAATGTTGAATTAGGAGGCGAGATTTTCTCAGATCTTTACGATCCAGGGTCCCTAGATGCCGAAAAACATGTTTTTTCAATTCCGTCGGTCTGTATGTCTGTCGATCTATACTGTACGAAAAGTACTTACCCGATTGACTTCAAATTTTGGCCGAAAATTAAGAGTCATATGAGGATGACCTGGTAACATTTGGTAAAAATCCAATGTGGTAAAATAAAATGGCGGCCTAGTGAAATGTTATAAAAATTGTTACTAAAAAATCACTTGCCCAACTAATCTTAAATTTTGCATAAAAATCAAGTAGGGATCAATTGGTATCATTTTGGTACGATTCCAAGATGGCAGAACAAAATGGCGTCTTAATAAAATGTTTAAAAATTCAATTATGTGCCATAACTAATTGTGGTACAGAGATGAACTGGTAAAACTGTGACAGTAATTCAAGACGGTGGAACAAAATGGAGGCCAAATAAAAAAATTGTAGTCATGAAAATATAAAAAATTACATATCCCATGGCTGGCAACATTTTGGAATGGATGTAAGGTAGCACAACTGCTATATTTCCTGTAACATATATCTGCTTTAGTGTTAAACACATTATTCGCGTTTCTCTCGACAAATTTGCAGTTAATAAAATATTTAAAAAATCGGCCTGAAAAAAAAACTACTCATTAGATTAATACCAAATTTTGTGCAAGCGTTAAGTGTGATATAGAGAAAAATTGGTAAAGTTGTAGTATGAATTTAAAATAGCGGAACAAAACGACGGATAAACTCGTACGAATTCAACATGACGTAACAAAATGGCGGCGTGTGTCCATGTAAAAAATACCTATTGAATTTATTTTAAATTATGTCCAAAAATCAAGTGTGGCATAGGTAGAAACTGATAAAATATTAGTAGGAATTCAATATGATGGAACAAAATGGCGCCCAATAAAAATGTTTAAAAATATAGTATAGGTATGTGTTACTAAATGACTATGTACTAAGCTAAATTGGTCACACTACACTATTCCTAATAAAAGGAAAGATTCATAACGAGGGAAGTTCCGGGTTAAGGAAATTTACCGATTGTTATGTTTTGTATTCCAGCATTTGGAATATATAGAAGTAATATCTTCTACTTACTTTACCACTGGTAAATCCTGGAGACAACATTGTCCTTGTTTCTTTCCATTCTCCATCCTTCTGTACAAATGGACTTGCTCCTTGTAACGGATCTCTCTCTTTATCAACAGATAAATCATTATTGAAGAAAAATTTCACATCTTTAACAAACATTTTATTAATTAATTCTGGATCTCGGACTATGAGAACTGGATCACTGGTTCTATAGGCACCAACTAAAGGGTATTCATCATATTTGCTACAAATACGTAATTTGGCAAAATCAAAATATATTCCATGTGTTAAAGAGCATAATAATTCGCTAATATAGTCATACATCCTACATAAATAATAACCTATAAAATGCAATTTTATTGGTGCAATGACAATGGTTTATGCTAAACTTTCTACAGATTACTTATTTAGTCTATTTGTATTTGTGCGAGCCGGACTTCGTTCTTTACCATAATCTTAAACGAGCCAGAAGAGAGAATTGTACGGTTTTACTAATGTAGCTCTTGGAATTTTGCCAGCTTTAAGACTGTTTTTCTGATATGCCTGAGGCAAGATGGAAATAAACACAGTGAAGTATGGATTACGAGAAATGAAATACTGGGTACGTGTTGTCGGAGCTATGCATACATCATGCGTAATACTTTTAAGATCGAGTTTATATGTGGACATTCTGTAGCATATTAAGTTTCATTTTTGCTACTTAATAGGCAATATGAATAAACGGGGTAGTAGTGCTTTTATAGTAAATATAAATAAAAATAAAAAAAAGATCTTTACTGGGTTACTTACCGCTGTGCCTCCGCGGTATCGCGCTACGGAGCTTCACATAGTTTTAAACTGATATGAATCCACGTAGTGCCTTCCCGTGCGTTGGCTATTAGCGATCTACATATTTCCCAAAATCAGTCAGAATAATATACTAGTTTGTTTTGAAATATCCTAGAAAATATGTAAGAAACAGTCATAGGACATATGTAATTACAACAGCAGTTCTAATACGCCAAACTAGTAAATCCTGAAATCGAATATTTCCTGTAAGATATACTTGCTTTAGTGTTAAACACATTATTCTCGTTTCTCTCGACAACATATACCTGATATGTCATTTCATAAAAAAAACAGTCTTAAACCTAGCAAAATTCCAAGAGCTACATTAGTCACCCAGGAATGAACAACTTTGTCTTACTAAACCGTACAATTCTGTTCTGTGCCGTTTTAGACTATGGAAAAGAACGAACGAAAAATTATATTTTCAACTTGCACAAATAGACCAAATGAATAATCCGTAAATATTTAGCATAATTTATGGTCATTGCACCAATAAAATTGCATGTTATCCAATCAAATTAAAGAAATGACATGAAAAGTCACGCAATTGCCACTTACAAATTAATTACCTTTTGGGTGATCCACAGTAATCACACCAATAGGAAACTCAAACATTGTTTATTTATTTGTAGTCATTTCGATAAATATTTCCAGGTAGGTTCATAGTGAGTAGCAGACTTGTTTACGGGGTCGTAACTAGGGTATGACGATAGAGGGGGGGGGGGGTGTTGAAATTAACAAATAAGATTTTCAGATGGAATTTATTCAGTAGGAAAATATGGGGGGATCTCTCAAACCCGCCCTATTTGCGGTTTGATTGTTAATTATTATAAATGAAAAATATTAAAATATTTTTTAATACATTTTAAAAATAATGTTTTTAAGGTATCTAGTTCTAAATTTTATTAGTATATTTAGTTACCCATATATGTCTGAAAATATATGTCCAACTGTCCTTTTCTTAGTAAAGCTCGGAAATATGTTCCCGAAAAATGGCCACGGTTTAGGTCCAGGCACGGCTTTTCTCTCCCAATAAGAATATTTTCTTCTGATATAAAAAACAATTATAACCATCGCTATAAAAATTAATATATATGGCATTTTTGTCACTAAATGCACGCCGACACAAACTACTAGTGAAGCTTACGATTGCAAAGGAATCTAAGCCAGTCTATTTCAAATCAGTTTAAATGTTTTCTGTACACAAGTTTATAGTCTGATGATCTATTAACATATACTTATCTTAATAATATAAACATATATTAAGATAATTCTTATCCGTGTACTTTAAATTATTGTAAGAATTTCTGTTATTTATGTTTGAGACAAAAATCATATGCTATGTTGACAAACTTATTAGTAATATTTAGTAATTTTTAAAATTAGTGTCTCACTAAAGGTCTCTTGATGATTTCCTATAGAAAGTGTAGGATTTAGAGCTTGAGGAAACATTTTTTTATAATTAAAGGGGCCACTAGAAATGTTTGGAAAATATATATAAGTTTCAAATATTGCTGCAAGTGGTTGCAATTTTTAGGGTTTGTATCATACTTTAATACTTCCGCCGGAATATAGGTTATAGTACTGAAAGTTTCACTGGAAAGCTAAGTCCATTCCCTATTAGTCTGATTTAAGATATTTCATCGAACCTCCCTACGTAAGGGTGAAGGTAGGTAATGAATCATGTAATATTTAAAAGGCTGTATTTTCTATTACATTTATCCGATGTTAGGGGCTTGTTGAAAGGGGTACTTTAGGTTAATTTAAAATTTGCACCCGAAACTTTTCCACTAAACTTGAAAGGGGGATTTTCTGCTAAATATAACACTTTATTATGTTTTTTTTTTTAAAAGTTAAATTGAACATTTTCATTTTGCAAGTTTACAATTTATTAAGTATTCAGATTTTTTTACTATAAAATTAAATATTAAACCTTAGAGCAAGATTATTGTCATAAGTTAGGCAGTTAACAAATTAGAATTACCCAACTAAGATTCGATCCTACAATGTAGTCAATTCCCCCCTCTATTATCCCATTAATCGTCTAGCTTGTCATCAATATCATTTTCTATTCAATATGGCTTATCTGACGATATCAGGTGGCAAATTTTAACAAGTGAAAAGGGGGGGACGCTTTCGAGGGGCTTCTCGTTATCGATTGACGCCATGTTTTAATAATTTAGATTTTTAAATTAGTTTTGCTGCTGATTCATATATCTGCTTGATGTTGGTTTTCTGATCAAATAATTGCCATGCTCCGATAAAATTTGTTAAATCCCTTAGTTTAAAGTAAGCGGTTTCCTTTTAACTTTTAAGACCTTCTTTTTCATTGTAAATATTTTCTACAAAGTCCTAACTAGGGCGAGTTCCCGTCTATATTGTGAATATATTTTGCAATTCTCAAATACTAAATTTTTTTGTTGTATCCTTATCCTTAAAAGGAACTTTCTGGTCCACATGGTTTGAATGATCTAGAGCCAATGCCTAGCTGTCTTGATATTGTAGCTGTTTCGGAATGCTAACCCTCTATAGCCCCGATCAAAGTTCTTACAGCTTTGGGAATTAAGACCAGTTCATTGCATGTGTTGATACCGTGTGCCACAAATAAATTGATGACCTTTGAAAATTTTGTATTAAAATGAAATTTGGTTAGTTAAATGATGAGTTCTACATTTTTTTGGCTTGATAGCTTTGCCATATATAGGACACACTATATATATATATATATATATATATATATATATATATATATATATGTATATTAATAAATCCTTTTCAGAATACTATTTGCCTTCCTTCCAAGAAATACCTTTATAAATTACTACATTACCATCCGCAAAGGAGGAAACAGACCTTACCAACCAAAACCAACCCCCGCGGAACACCATATTTAAATTTAATTAGTTGATCTAATGTGCGTAAACTGTAAACCCCCAATCGAGTAGTTTTCCATTAAGTCCAGAGCTATTACCCTGATATCCATTTTATTTAAGACCCGATTTAATATTTTTTGATTGCTTCTATCGAAAACCTTAACTAAACCCAAAAAAACTCTCAATACTGCCCTCTTTTCACCGAGGTTCGTGAAGATCTGTAAAATTGCAGCTACGGTATTTCTTTCCTTCTGACTCTTTTCCTGAACCCCAAAACTTGCTTACTTCTAATTGATACAAATAATTTAACATTTTTGATTTGTCACTAAGATGTTTCCGATAATTTCTAAAAGTTGTTTTGGAAGAAGTGTAGTTTTGGTTTAAATACAGCTGTTGTGCTAGTTTATCTGGTTGACAGTTTAACTTCTACTTTCTGTATTTTAGAATTTTAACGAAGACACTTTAACAAGGTCTTTTTGTTTTAACGAACGGTCTCAGATGGTATTAACATTTTGAATAGCCCGTGTATGGAATATTCGTAATTAAAACCTTAACCAGTTTCTTGAAAACAATTTTGACAGGCTTTGCTGCTTTTTTTAAAGATGTTTTCTCTTTAAAATATTTTACGTGACCTTTATATGGTACAGTTTTGCAAATTAAACAATTTTTAGTGATTCTGGTTACAATATTTTGGCAAATATAAGCATTACGCTTAGAATGATTTAAAATTTTCTCTTTCTGAGGGAGCCAGATGGCAGACTCACATACATACTACTCGGATATCTTGAATCAAACTTACTCTGATTGAAACATACTAGTGAATATGACTTTTCTGATATTAGAATTTCCAAAAACAAACTAACAGCCGCACACAACACAACTCATACCTTTTTCCGCCTTTCTTCGTGATCGGCATCTTTTGCCATTATGTTCTTTAGAAAATGTGGCTTAAATTTATAAATATTTATCGAGAAGGACATTTTTCACAAAACTTATATGGGAAAATATATGAATTGTTAAAAAATACATCTTAAAATAGGCACAGTGATTTTTATCTCAAACGTCACTTTGGTCCCGGCGATCAGTTCCCTTGATTTAATTTTTATTTCTAGAAAGCCACCACTGCTGATTAAAATATAAAAACTTAGAATTGCGCTTTCATAGAACTAAATAAAATAAAATAAGTTCTTTCGGAATTACAGTTACAAACTACGAATTAAAAATACCTAAATCTAATGTTCCCGATAAGGTGCGATTTATTTAAAATTGGTTTTACTATATTGAAAAGTGTAGGAATAACAATTAGAGATGCATTTTTGTTGATACTTTTTAAATGTGCCTATTTTCCTTGAAGGGCACTGTGAACGCCAAACGATCAGAATATTCAGTAGGGGATCAAACTTCTAGTGATTTTTTTTAAAGAAAGGAATTGGAAGCCAACCTTATACTTGTAAAATTAGCAGTCAAGAAACATAAATTAAATAAAAATTTAAGATCCAACATCAAACTATTTTAATTTTGTATCATCGCTGCGAATAGCTAATTTCATCAGCTTTACATAGGAACAATGTTAATTTCCACATGTGGCATTATTACTATATTAATGTAAGCGAATGTAAATAATCATAAATTAATTATATTAAAATCAAAAATAGACACTTCTTAATTTTTAAATATGAAATAAAGTCCGGAATAAATAAAGTTCATTATGGGTTAACGTAAAAATAGGCCATGTTAATGTGAGATCGCTATTAACCGGTTTTATTATTGGCACAAATGGTGTTATTTGATATTGTGTGAATATATATGAATTCGAGATGTAACATTATTTTCTAAATGATCATCGATAGTGTATTCTTGTTTATCTTCTTTATTAATTGTTATCTTTTTATTTTAAATATAGGTAGTATTGTAACAAAAATATTTAATTTAATTGAATTATTCATACACAGTTTCCGTTATTACCTTAATTGTATAATTGTGTATTGTAATGGTTAAGTAGAGTGGATTTTAGATATCGTCTTATTAACGATCAGTCCTGATAAATACCCAATGAAAGTAAAATATTATTACTATTTAATTAATATTAATATTTAATGTTGCAGTTTAAACATTAGTTATGCTGGTCAAAGGTAAACGTCACTTTCAAGGTGACAAACATGTTCTAGACATTCACGAGTCGGAAAGAAGCTTTGTATATAATGTTCAGACTGGGGTAGAATTTGAATACTTAGTATTTGATCCTATAGAGCAGTGGGTCCCAAATTCCTCGTGATTGCGGACCTCTAAAATTCGGCAGAAGTAACATGCGGACCCGAACTAAATTATTTCCTAAATAAGGCGGTGGTTGGTGGTTTTAGTTGGTCGCCACAGAATTTATCATACTATTTGTTACTTTAGAAAGCATTTTTGTGCTCTCAAGTGAAGTTGTTAAAAATAGACAGAACCATAAAATAGTGATGATATTGTTAATTACAGCTGAAAGAAAAAACAATGTTAATTAAAATTTTTTTATTGGGATTATTTGCTTTAAATAAAATATAGTAATATAAGTGTTAATGAGGCAACGAGTATTTTATTTGTATGTTCATTAACTTGACAAAAAAGGAAAACAAAAAATGCATTCTTATTATTAGCATACAGAAAGTTATTCGAACACTAAGAAAAAAAATATATAAATTCATCAGGGCTGGTTTATTAAAATCGTAACTCGTATTTATTTACCATTCAAGCCCACAACTCTTAATGTGATAAATGGAACATTTTCTTATCTGTCATAATTTTTCCAAAATCTGGTCTAAGTCTGGTTCTTAATTCTGAGGAAACATCCCGGCGATTTCTTTATTTTGTCTTTAGTGCAACAAATGATGTCGTGCAAAAGGGAATAAGGTGTTTCAAAGCATTTTCAGAGAGCTCGTTTAAATCATGGCTCATCTTGATCCAAAACTGAAGTAAGTCATTGTCTTTGAAAACAACTTTTACATCGTTGTTGTACGACAGATCAATCAGTTGATCTTGCTCTTTTTTTGAAAGGCTGGAATTTTTTTCAACATCTTTGCTGTGAAAAGGGTTTCTAATCCAGGATTTATCATTATTCGCAATACGAAAAAACTAACTGCTAACTCACGCAAATGTTCATAGATATTTTGTTGAACCTCAAGTGGTAAATTCTCTTCTGAATTCAGTAGAAATGATTCCAGACCAGGAAATGAACTTAAAGTGTTTTGTTCAACGTGATCGACCTAAATTTATAATTTTTTAATTGTCCCTTCTATCTTGTCTTGAACTTGAAAAATATTGGTATTCCTGCCCTGTAGATACAGGTTCAGATCATTTAGATAGGCAAAAATGTCTGAAAGGTATGCTGTTATGCACATCCAGAAAAATCAATAAGTCTTTCCGCTAATTCAAATTTATTTTCATAAGAAAAAGACGCACTTCATCACGTAATTCAAAAAAACGACTAAAAATTTTTACCGTGTTATAGCCATCGCACTTCTGTGTGTAAAAGGAGCTGAATGTTATCACTACCGGTTTCCTCACAGATTGCTTGAAAAATCCGAGCATTTAGTGGTCTAGCTTTGATAAAATTAATAATTTTGACAATACCATCTAATGTTGATTTTAAGGATGGAGGCATTCTTTTGCATGCTAGGGCTTCCCGATGGATACAGCAATGAGTCCACATTACACAAGGAGCGACTGCTCTCACACCTGCTACAAGTCCCGTTAACCTCCCAGATATTTCACGGGCTCCGTCTGTACTTAATCCAACACATTTCGGCCATGGTGTTTTATTTTCAGTAAAAAAATCATTAAGAGTGTTAAATGCCGACTCGGCCGTAATACGCATAAGCTCTCGTAAGATCAAGAAGTCTTCATGTATTTCGCCTTCCCAGTTATAACGAACAAAAACTCATAAGTTTGCTTTGTTTGTAATGTCTGTGCTTTCGTCCACCTGTATTGAAAACATTTTACAAACCTGGAGTCTTGATATTAATGTATGTTCTATATTCAAAGACAAATCGGTAATTCTGCGTTTTATAGTGTTGTTTGAAAGAGGTATTCTTTGCAGTTGTTTTGCCGCAAGAAGTAAATTAAAAAATGCTAATAGGCCGAAAACGGCCAGTCTATAGAATTTTCGATAACTATCGGCATATCGATAAATAAATTTATCGATAGGTGACCTTATTGACAGGTAAAATTGAATCGCTTATCCCGAGCTTGTGAGGTGAAGATAACAAAAAAAAATTATTTAGTATGGCAGGCAGGGTTCGAATGTTTCCAGATGTAGATGTGTAAATGAACTAGATCTTAATATGATATAATTTCGTTAGGGTACGAGATACATTATTTTGTAAAATTGTGAGTGTATTATTTGAACTGATAATATATATTTATTGATAACATATATTAATAAAGTGTATGTGAGCTTGTAAATATCGTTTACAAATAAAATATATTTTTATATTTTTAACAATGATAGGAGACTTCAAAAATATTCTGAGGGTGTGAAATGCCAATGGACTGGGAATGCTTTAAAAACATATCTTTTGGTTGGTAGCTCGGTAACGTTACAAGTAGTATATAAAAAAGGCGTTAGTTATTATAAATCAGCCACGGAAATTAATTTAAATTAATAATAAATGATAATTCATAGTTTTTTTCTCGGTATTCTGTTATATTTTTGAAAAATCGATTACTTTTTTTAGGATAGTGCAGCGGGTCGCCTTGTCGGTGGCCCTGGATGTGGAGGGGCGGCCGGGGCCACAGGGGCAGTAGGAAGCGAAGGCTGTCACGAACTGGATGAGATTGCGGTTGTTTCTAGCAGCGCGGATCCCTTACATCTCAAATACGGCAGCGACATAACTGGTAGTCATTCAGTTTCCTGCAATGGACCCAGGTTGGTACCAGGTAAGTAATCTGTAGCACCTTCTTAGTATTTTAAACGTTAAAATTAATGTGTTTTCCAAAAATAAATCTTACAGACATGGAAACTTGCATGTTTTTCCAGTCTCCTTAAAGATATTTTGTAAAGTCCCCATAAAATAAATATGAAACTCAAGCTACATTTACTTGCTTGGCAGTACTACAGCACTTTTTTAGAGAGATGTGGCCGCCTCCCGTTTTCCGTAGGTTACTCCTATATATTATTCCACAATTGGTAGTACATTTCCTGGTTTAGAAAGACTCTTAAATTTCCTCTGCATTTCGAAGAGAGCATTTTTTCACTGATTTTAAGGCTCATTTACTGATTTATGTAATACTCTAAGGTGCTACTGGTTAAACAAAAAAAAAAAAACAATGAAAAATATTTCACTATACCATATGGTGAAAAAAACTGATTTATTTATTTTAATTTCATGGTTCAAATAAAGTTTATCACGCAAAAAAAGTCTTAAGAAAAAAATCGAGGAAAAAATATATATGATGTTTATTTTAAAAATACAAGGGTTATGGGTTCGACTTGCCCTTTAGGGTAGACTTTTTCCACTTTTAATTTTAAAAATTACTGATTTTAATAATTAATCTTCAAAGCCTAAAAAATAGAAACTTGAAATAAAACTTTTTAATCAAGCAAAACTACCGCTGGAAGATTAAAAGGTGTGTAGTAGTATAGAGTCGTAACCTACTAGTGATCAAATTCTTTTCAGTCACCTCGACTTGGATTGGTTAGACCAAAAGAAAATTCTGCTTTTTAAGATCACTGTGTTGTTAAAATGTGATATTATTATTATAAAAATAACAGGAGCAGAATGGCACAAAAGGGTTGGCGATTAACATCCACCATTCACCCTTTTTACTTACCTCTTAAAAGGGAAGTATTGTAATCGTGAAAAAATTAAACAATAAACCACGCGCACATTTCAACAATAAATCACACATTTTGTTTAGGAGGTTAAACATTCTTGGATCTTTCACAAAATAAAAGTGATAATTTAGATCTCTTTTCGATTTAGATTCTTGTCAATCATTAATCCTACGAATTTAATATTATTATGAAAGGGAATGGTAATATCGAAATATAATAAATTATTAATTTTTAGTCATCTTTCAAAATTATACTTGTCATGCAAAAAAATCATAAGTGAGAATTTCTTTGGAGATAATAATAAATAAACTGTAATAATCCGAGTGGTTAGTAATTGATCTAAGACAAATTTATTTGGCACTTTGGCTTTGAGTTGACTTTGACAAGGAAATCTTGTAAAGTTAAAATAACCATCTTTAATATTTCTTCAGAACCAAATATTATTATTATTTCTTTTCTACCTCAAACTATAATTTACTTATAAGCCAGGAAAATACTAGTTTTCATAAACGCCTATAAAGAAAATGTTTGTGCGAATTGTTTAAGTTCATCTAAAGATGTTATTTTACAAAAATACATTCAAAAGATATTTAGAAAAAAATATACAGTGCGTCCCCGTGTGGATGTAACTAAACCTGTAAAGGTTATTAGTTTACATTTTAAGAGAAAAATTCATTCTTATTACTAAGACTACTGTTTAATCAATTTACCTGAAATTCTGTACAAAAATCAAGTATTACGTAAAAATCAACTGGTAAAATTTTGATACGAATCCAAAATGGCGGCTTAATAAAATATTAAAGGAAATTAGCCTGAAAAAAATACTTATTAGATTGATTTCAAACTTTGTGCAATAATTAAGTGTGATATAGATAAGGAACGGTCGCCATTTAATAATAAAATGTTTGTAATCGTGAAAAAAACTCTCTAAAACATGTTTTCTCAATTCCGTCGATCTATCTGTCGGTCTGCCTGTCTGAAAATTTGAGGGATAGCTAAAAAACTACTTATGCGATTGCTCGATTCAAATTTTGGTTAAAAAATAATGATCTTATGGGGATAACCTGGTAACATTTTGGTAAATATCTAATATGGGGAAACAAAATGGCGGTATGGTAAAATGTTAAAAAAAAAATAACACTAGAAAACTAATTATCCAAATTACCTCAAATTTGTCACAAAAATCAAGTGTACATAGAAATGAACTGGTAACATTTTGGTATGAATCCAAGATGGCGGCCTAATAAAATAGTTAGAAAATCAACATGAACAGTTTATTAGATTAATTTCAAAGTGGTGCAAGTATTAAATATGATATATGATACAATAGTACAATGGCGAAGAAATAAAAAAAAAATGCCCAAAAATTAAATGTGATATAGGAATAAACTGGTACGAATTTAAGATGGACGAGACAGAATAGCGGTCCGAAAAAATCAGTGTAAGAATCACTTATTCAATTTATTTTAAATTATGTCCAAAAATCAAGTGTGGCTTAGTTAGAAACTGGTAAAATACTGGTACAAATATGATGGAATAAAATTGGGTTCCATAAAAATGTTTGAAATAGCAGTATATGTATACGTGATACTAAATGAGTATATGCGGAACTTAAATTGAGTCACATTTCACTATTTCTAAGAAAAGGAACGATTCATAACCAGACAAGTTCCGAATTACCGATTTTTTTTTAATAAACAATAAACCACGCGCACATTTCAAGAATAAACCACACATTTTTCTTACAAAGTTAAAGATTCCTGCTCGGATTTTTGTATCTTTCACAAAATTAAAGTGATAATTTAGATCTCTTTTCGATTTAGTTTCTTGTCAATCATTAATAATACGAA
Source organism: Kuschelorhynchus macadamiae (assembly GCA_030620095.1). Taxonomy (NCBI): domain Eukaryota; kingdom Metazoa; phylum Arthropoda; class Insecta; order Coleoptera; family Curculionidae; genus Kuschelorhynchus; species Kuschelorhynchus macadamiae. Next base: position 326,971 of record JAUTXW010002517.1, read on the forward strand.
TTTAATATTATTATGAAAGGGAATGGTAATATGGAAATGTAATAAATTATTATTTTTTGGTCATCTTTCAAAATCATACTTTTTATGCAAAAATCACAAGTGAGAGTTTCTTTAGAGATAATAATAAATAAACTATAATGATCCGAGTAGTTAGTAATTGATCTAAGACAAATTTATTTGGCACTTTGGCTTTGAGTTGACTGAGATAAGGAAATCTTGTGCAGTTATAATAACCATCTTTAATATCTCTTCAGAACCAATTATTATTATTTCTTTTCTACCTCAAACTATAATTTACTTATAAGTCAGGAAAATAGTAGTTTTCATAAACACCTATAAAGAAAATGTTTGTGCGAACTGTTTAAGTTCATCTAAAGATGTTACTTTACAAAAATACATTCAAAGATATTTGGAAAAAAATATACAGTGCGTCCCCGGATGGATGTAACTAAACCTGGAAAGGTTATTAGTTTGCATTTCAAGAGAAAAATTCATTCTTTATAAAAGGTTTTTTGCTTTAAAACTTCATAATCTAGTGTTGGAATCTGACTCTTGAATCATGAGCAGGTGGTCCAAAAATTAAAAAAAATTAAAATGCCCAAAAAATAAAGTACCCCTATTTCTATAGTTTCCAAATATATTTTATAAAAAAGATTATTTGGAAAGGATTAGATGTTTTAAACACCTTTTTTATATTTCAGACCACCTTTATTACATTTTTAAATAATCTTTCTCAAGAAATGTACCATAGAGAATAGGAAATTTTATTAAGTCGACCGAAATGTACCTAGACTCTATATTAAAACCCTATATTTCTTTCGAAATAACATTTTTTTATAAAATGTTTCAATAACTATAAAAATAAGGTTGCCTTATTCTGGGAGTAATTTTATATTTTTATAATTTTTGGAAAACTTTTATAACTAACTTACATCCCATCGATACTTTTAAAAGTTTCAAGGCAAGCAAATACTTTTTACTAAGTATTGTAATCGTGAAAAAATCACCTTCTGAGATTTTTTCAGATCCCTACGTTTCAGGGTCACTAGATGCCGAAAACCATGTTTCCTCAGTACCATCGATCTGTCTGTCAACTACTTACCCAATTGACTTCAAATGTTGGTCAAAACTTAAAAATTATATGGGGATGACCTGGTAACATTTTGGTAAAAATCGAGTATCGCGAAACTAAATGGCTGCCTACTAAAATGTTAAAAAATTATTAATATAACACTACTTATCCAACTTATCTCAAATTTTGCTCAACGATCAAGTATTCTGTAGGAACCAACTGGTAAAATTTTGGTACCTAGACAAAATAACGGAACAAAAAGGGATTGATTTCAAATTGTGTGCTATATCTAATTGTGGTACAGAGATGAACTAGTAAAATTGTAGTACTAATTAAAAATTGTGGAACAAAATGCCGGCCAAATAAAATCAGCCTGAAAAACTTGCATAATAGATTGATTTCTTCGGGTATGGTCCTCCAACTAAAAATTAAACAACTATTTTCTCGTATTCATATCTCATTTTAATAACGTTTCGGCTATAACTTGAGCCTTGAGGATATAAAAGAAGCGTCGCAGTCATCATCACTTCAGTCTCTATTCGGACGCGGGAAAGAAAGCTACGAAAATGCCAAATGTGATTTTGGCGAAACGTCAGCATATCTGTTCTTTTCAGAACGACACTAGTGAACGGATTTATACCTGGAATGAAAACACATTATTAATTGTAGACTGCGTAAATTATGTTATGAAAGATAATAAATATAAATAAATAATAATGATAATAATAATATATTGGAATAAAGTACAAATTATATGATTTTTATAAAAGTATTACCAAATAATTAAACGCATATATAAACAGTGTAATGGAATTAGTTAAATTCTGTATGAGGAAAGTTGGCGGTAAAGGCGAATTTATCGATTTTTTGTCATTTGTTATAACCTTGGTTATAAGATTAAATTATATCGCAAGTCAAAATCCTCTGTATTTACATTTCGTATCCCAAAAAATTAAGGACGAAAACGATTGTCTACTTTGTTCATGTTGTTGTTACTATCGATGTTTTTTTTTGCAAAGCACTTTATTTATTTTTAAAGTTGCTGGGAGGCAGTTGTTTATTTCAAGTGACGTAATTATAAACAGAGGTCTAGACTAACTACTAAATACGTACCATTTTATTACAATTTATTTATTTTTCTAAATATAAAAATTGCTTAATTTTTAGAAATATAATAATCATTAAAAATATTGTGTAATTCGAAAACTGAAAGACAGGGTTATTAAATAACGAAGCAAAACATCCAAATAAATATTAACTTAGTTAAACAAACGAACATTTTAAATTAATTAGCAAGTATCAAAATCTAAAAAATATTCCCTGCTGAATCAAAATTTCAAACACGGATAAATAGTTCTTCAGATATGTATAGTACTTTGTAGTACTTTGATAGAGCCATACATCCTCTATACAAGCAAAGAATACTACCAATTAAACAGGTGCTTATTGTTATTTGTAATAAATAGGTTTGGAAAGACTTACTTAAAAGTCACTTAAAATCTTCTAGAGGACTTAAAATTCATGTGAAGTCCAAGAAAAACTTTGAAGTCACACCAAGTCATATTGAAGATTTTAAAATCACCTAAACTCGCGTTAATTCATTCATAAGTCCTTAAGGTCACTTACTATCAACAAATAACTAAACACATTTTTTGGAGTTACCATTCTCTCGGGTAGGTCCTATAAAAAGGCTTTAGCTAAAAGATGTAGATATTTCAAAACTCTGTCTTTTGAGATGTGTACGGTTTTTAAGTTATACGGTGAAAAAGTGTTAATTATTTTCTGACAAATTCATTAAAAGCTCTTAAAAATGAGCTTCTTTGCAAATGTCAATTATTTATGATTCATTTTGCAAGATATAGATATGAAATTTCCCACAAATGTAGCCTACATGATGCTAAATATGCGTGCATAATATTGATCCTGTGACTGTATTTATTAACGAGTTATGGTAATTTGTTTATCCTGGGAGGCATCATTGACAGGATAGTCTTTTTAATCCGACATTGGTCCAGAAGGGCGGCAAAAATGAATATTTATCGAAAACTAGAATACATTTCACGGATATTTTGTAAAGTTCTAAGGGTTATTTTATGACGAATTTTGTATACAAAAAGAAAAACTTAATTTTATTAGTAAATGAGTTGTGTCAAATATGACATTAGTGTTTTATCTCTTGCGTTACACGGGGACATAAAACTAGTGTCGCCTATTTTAATACTTACACAAAACGGTTTCTTTTATTATTTAAGAGTATTTAATTACAATTTAAATTTTTTACATTTAATATATAAATAAAAACGTTATAGATGTTTATATTTAAAAGTTATGAAGAGTTGAAATTATAAAAAACGAATGTTTCGTAAGGTCATTTTTGACGTTTTATTTTGCAAATTTCCCGAAAATAATTGTATGTTAAAGTGTCAATCACCACGAATAAAATAAACTTTCGTAGAGGCCTCTACATGCTGTCGTTTGCAGCCGAATTATTGTTTAAATAATCCCTTCTGGGATAATAGCAAATAGTCATATGTCGATAACAAATGAAGTCACCTGGTCGATATTTTGAACACACATTTAGCATCACGTGGGTTATATTTGTATGAGGTTTTAAATCTATATGTTGTAAATTACATATGTGATGGATATTTGAAAAACGAATTAACGCCTTAACATAGAGAGAAAAAATCAATATTCGGCACTTTATATATATTTTCGCTAATTAGTATTATGTACTTTTGTAAAAAAAAAACGTTATTAAGATCTACTTAAACAACTCGCACTATCATTTTCTTTACAGTATGTCATAAGTTATTTTTCTACTATGTTCTTGGCCTGTTAATATTTTTCACAGATTTCGTTTTCTCACAATAGTGTCCCAAACGTTTAAGACGTAAGACAAATCCAACCGTCAAATTACAACAAATCGAATTTGGAAAATCTGAACAAGTAAAATCTGTCACATATTGGAACGTTGAAACTAGCTACCGATCAGCAGCGAAATCCCAATGTGACAAACAAACCGACGACCGAGAAAACTGTAAAAATTGAAATACGTGATTTTGGGTCGGATTGTGTAAGTTTCGGGAAAACAATTCCAGAATTCGCGACACGTTCCCGATTTAACAAATTTTGTTTTCGAATAATACTGTTTTATTGTAAATAGCTTTATATTTATGAATACTGTTATATAGGTGGTAGAGCGGCTGATACACACTATCTTATGAAAAAGTATTGTTTTTGTAATAACAGGTACACATTATTCTAAAATGAGAAATAAAGGGAATCTTACTAATTTCTAATAATCCACTAAGGGGGCTTGAAATGAAAAAAATCGCTTTTTTAAATGTCATAGCTAAAGTTTCGTAACAGTAATTGCAGTGTTTATTGCTTTTTAGTTTGTGAAACCGATTTTTTCTAGAATTAAAAACGCGAAATACGATATGCTGAAAAATTGTATTTGTCAAAAAAATTGTGAATGATATAGTACTATCGTAACCTACCAGATAAAAAGTATTTTTGGATTTTGCATAGTAAGTTTAGAACAAATGCAGTACTTTTGTTGAAACTAAAAATAAAAACTAGTTTAGAATAAGTGAAGTAAATCTTACAGGATACTCCTATCCCAATAACTTAATAAAATACTAACTATTTTGAAAAAGCACCAAAAATTCTTAGAGATAAAGTACAGACCCTGTCTTCTGCTAGGTGACCAAGAGAGACGGGTGGAGTTTTATGAAGTTAGAAATCCTCGAAACTTTATGCATTTGATTTTGTGGGGTGATGGAGTCAACTTCTCCAACAGTAGCATGAAGAAGAAAGGAAAAATAATCACTATTGGAGCCGTAAAAAAAATCAATGCTTACCCACCCTTTTAACCCACAAATACGTATTAATGTTTGATGTGGGTTCATCAGCCCCAAAAGTTGTAGGTAAACGGTATCGAAATGTTGGTAAACATACTTAAGCAAATTTTAATTGACAGACAAATGATCTTATTTAAACAGAATGATACACCCGCCCATAATGTTCAATAAATTAATAATATATTACGACATTTTTGGTAGGAATCTCGTAAGCGATAAGCGGACCTATTCGCTAAACTTTTCAGTTCGCAGACGTAACCCTTTTGGACTTTTTATTCTAAGGAAATATTGTGCAAAAGGCGATATGCAAATATCGAAGACCTCCAAGAAAGCATTATTTATGTTATTAACAATGTTATTGCTAGAACCATTTTGAAGTTCTCTAGGCGCATTTACAAGTACGCTGATAAATGTATGGCACAAGAAGAGGAAGTTTTCCAGTATTTTCTTTAAGGTTCATTAGTTATTTTGTGTTTAAAGTGTATTAAATTTTATACGATAATGGATTCTTTCTGAATCGTAACCTCCTTGATGAAATTAGAAAAATCAACAAAATCTCCCTTAATTTTCACTTTAGGATAGTATTGCATATAAATAGTTATGTTCAGAATATAATTCTGTATCAGCTGGAAATATTGTATACAGGGTGTGTCATACATTATTATTCATTTTTTATTTCAAATTTTCTTAGCTGGAAAATGATATATATAGAGAAAGAAAAAAATATTTTATTTTTGCAGGAAAACGGCCAACGAGAAGAACTGCACAACTTCTGCGCAGGATACTCTCCTGCGATCGATTTCTGGGCCTTTACCCCCATCAGGCAGGCTTATATATTGGAGTAGAAAAGTTCTACAAGCTAAGTATAGGACTTAGCGTCACCTATTGGGGCTTCGGAGAATTCCGGCCGCAACCCATAGGATTTCGGCAAAAGCATACAATATGCGTGCGTAGAAACTAAAAACAATAAAAATGTGCTACACATTTTTATTCAATTTTTCTTGGCCCGAAAAGAATATATGTAGAAAAAGCAAAACTATTTAATTTTTGCAGGAAAATGGCCAACGTTGTGGTACATCGATGATCTCTGAGCATTTGAGATCTCCCCCCATATAAGCATGCCTGATAAGGGTAAAGGCCCAGAAATCGATCGTATCATGTGATGCAATACTTTTTCGCTAAAGAAAAATTTGAATGAAAATGTGTGAAAGCACATTTTTGTTGTTTTTAGTTTCTACCCACGTACATTGCATGCTTTTGGCGAACTTTTTGTGTGACTATTAGATAAGTCATACTTATTTATAACTCAAATGATAAGTGTCGACGTCTCCCTAAGTATATTTTGCTTCTATAACTAGAAGTTGCGAACGTATCCAAAACAATCGATACGTTACCGAAGATACCAAGTTAATGATATTCGGAATAAAATAAGCGGATCTAAATGTAAATTCTTCGCAGTAGGAATGGAAATCTATTACTAGCTAATTGCCTGATTATTGTTCCGGTAACACATCTTTATTTTGTTTTTAAGTTATACGGAACTGATTTGTTTTGATATCATTTGCTTGAAATTTAAAAAGACTTTGTTATCATTAAGCTGCCCAAAACAAAAATAAAAAAATACATAAATAAAAAAAGTATTTTACAGTAACCTCTGAGCAACTTTATTTGTAACAGTAAAAGCTGCAAAAACAGCTAAATTAATGATTTGTTTGTTGTTTTTGACATGCGGTAAAAGGTATTTTACTATTTAAAAGTGTTGGTTATTTCGTAACATAAATTGTATTGTCATTGAGTTACATTATACAGATTTACTTTAAAAGAATAATTAAATTGCTGCCATAACACGTTATAGTAAAATATATTCCTTCATTCTTACATCGTAAACTTCTATATTCGTAAATATAGTAGAACAAATAAAATCTTGACAAAACAAGTATCTTATTATTTTCAGGCAGTGATAGGCAGTGGAAATTTTTTATCTTTGGAAACTTTCCCATTTCGGAAACTTTCCGGGATTAAATAAATCTGTTGGGGAAACTTCCCTTTTGAAACTTGCCAAGGAAATTTTCCGAGAATGTCCAAAAACGCATTTTTTTTAATTTTGCTCTAGTTCAGTGGCATGGCAGTTTTTCAGAATAATATCTATCAATAATTTTTAATCCCCTATGTGGTTGATTTTGTTTTCTTACATTGTATTTTGAAGTTATCTATGTATGTATGTTAAGTCTAAGAGTTATATATTTAATTGTACTTTCGTAGTTTTCATTTCCTGAAATCAAATCCATTAAGGCGGCGTCACAAAATGTGAAAAAAATCATTATTGAGAAACTACTTTGGATGGAACTAATTGGATGGAGTTCGAAATTTGCACAAAAAAGTGTGATATAGAGATAAACTGGTAATTAATTTGATATAAATCCATTATGGCGGAACAAAATGACGGCTTAATGAAATATTTAAAAGTTCAGTACCAAAAAACCACTTATCCAATGGACATGAAATTTTTCATAAAAATAAAATGAGAATCAAGGACAGATTTTAGTGCGAATCCATTATGGAAAAATAAAATGGCGGACTAATAAAATGTTTAAATATTCGTTAAAGTTTCATTTGCAGGAATAAAACCTTTTTATGACGAAAAATAACTAAGGAAATAATTTGTTTTTCATAAACTAAATAAATATAGTCAAAAATAAATAGTAGTAACAGAAATAAAAAATTAAATAAAAAAATTGAAATAAATTACAATTTATAGGATTTGTATAAAGTTATTTCCAAATAATTATATGCATACATAGACTGTTATATGTAGGTACATAAGTAAAATTCTATAGAGGGAAGTTGTGTGTAAATGGTAAATGATTCAAGTTTATATGTCTACGCTTTCCTTTTCTTTTTGAGGACTTATTATTTTCATTTAGTTTTTATTTTTTATATCTGAAAAGTAAAAGAAAAGCCTTGCCTGATAAATTGAAAATTGATTTAAAAGTATCTAAAATATTTGGGATCTTGTTAACTATTAGGGCGAATTTGAAATATGTGTTAGAAAGATTATCTTTTTTACTTCCCTTGTAATCGTGAAAAAATCGCCTTTCGAGGTTTTTTCAGACCTTCATGTTTGTCCCTAGATGCCGAAAAACATGTTTTTTAAAATCCGTCTGTTTGTCGATTTGTCGGTCTGTCTTTTCGCGGTGTAGAGAAGAACTACTTCCCCGCTTGACTTCAAATCTTGATCAAAAATTAAAGCTCCTATAGGGATGACCTTGCAACATTTTGGTAAAAATCCAGTATGGCAAAACAAAATGGCGGCCTAGTAAAATGTTAAAAAAGTTATTACTAAAAACTTCTTATCGAATTTATCTCAAATTTTGCATAAAAATCAAGTATTATGTAGGAATCAACTGATAAAATATTGTTACCAATCGAAAATGGCAGAACAAAACGGCGGCTTAATAAAATATTTAAAAGTTCAGCGTGAAAAAACTACGTAATGTATATAGATGAACTCGTAAAACTGTGATACTAATTAAAGATGACGGTACAAAATGGCAGTGAAATAAACTATTTGTAATCGTGAAAAAGATCACCCTCTCAGGTTTTACATATTTTCACGATTTAGCGTTTCTAGATGCCAAAAAATATGTTTATCAATTGCGTCTGTCTGCTGCTCAGTTTGCGACATAGCTTAAAAAATGCTCTCAGATTGACTTCAAATTTTAGTCGAAAGATATGGGTTATATGCAGGTGAGGTGGTAATATTTTGGTAAAAATTTAATATGCCGGAACACGATGCCGGCCTAATGAAATTCCTCAAATTTTATACAAAGGTCAAGTGCTACATAAGAATGAACTGTCAACATATTGGTATAAAAATAAGATAGCAAAACAAAATGGCGGCCTAATAAAATATTTTAAAAATCGGTCTAAAGAAAACTACTTATTAGATCAATCTCAAATTCTGTGCAAGCCTTAAGTGTGCTATAGAGACAAACTGGTAAAGTTGTGGTTTGAATTCGAAATGGCGACAGAATATTTTTTTTTAAATCAACGAAAAAAAGTCTTATTCATTCAACTTTAAATTATGCAGGAAAAAATTAAATTTGATATATCCCCTATATCAAACTGGTACGAATTCAACGTGACGTACAAAATGACATTTTTGTGTCAATATAAAACTAGTTACTGAATTAGTTTTAAATTATGCCCAAAAATCAAGTTTGGTATAGGTAGAAACTGGTAAAATATTGGTAGGAATCCAATATGATGGAACAAAATGGCGTACAATAAAAAATGTTTGCAAATATAGTCTATACATGTGTCTAAATGACTATGTACTGAACTAAATTGGGTGACACTTCACTATTCCTAATAAAAGAAAAGATTCATAACGAGGGAAGTTCCGGGTAAAAGAAATTGTTATTACTTCAACACACATTTTTTTTTAATTACAGTCAATAAATATAGTTCGTGAAAGGTAGTAGCAGCATAGTTTGTTTTTCGCCTATGCAGAGCATTGTTCAATAACATATCTTTCATAAAATATTATTTAAGAAATAAGTACGAGATTACTAGATTAATAATACGATGATTTAAAACGAAAATTGATTGTTTCCAAATATAAATAATTTATTTAATCTTTATGTTAAGAGCGGATAAGTGTCTAATAGTTCTGCCGCTTTTGGTTATCCCAAGTTAGATATTTTTTATTTGTTTTAATGTAAGAATATCAAACTAAATTAAACTATTTTAAATAAAATAAAACAAGGTCACTCTGGCCCATTTGTATTTTTTTTTGTTTTTTAATAGACACTTTCCGAAGGGTTGTAGGAAAGTTTCCGGAAATGATTTGAAAATGAAATTGAATATTTGGTTTTAATATTCATTATTGTAAATTAGAGTATCATTACTTACCCTGATCTTAAAAAAATGAGGATAGCAATTTTATTTTTCGTTTTCAATTGTTTATTTTTTATATATATTTGAAATACTAAAAGCCCCAACCGAATTTTGTATAAAAGGTACCAAAAAAGTGAAAATTATAAAATTCCTTCTAAGAGGTTTCTTAAAAACTGTACTTGATGGTTTTTATTTGAAAACGATATTTTCAATATGTGTAAGTGCTTTAAAATTTGTGGGAATTATGAAATTTTTGCGAAAAAGTGTTTTAAATTTTCAGTTTTGTGGCTAAAAAGAGCCGTATATGCCTTATTTATAATATTATAACAAATATAATATTCCCCGTAGCTAGTAAATTTTAGAACTGCGTAAGTTAATGATGTTCGGAATAAAATAAAAGACCTAAATTTAAATTCTTCGCAGTAGGAATGGAATCCATAACTAGTTAATTGCTTGATTATAGGTCCGGTAACAGATCTTCATTTTGTTTTTAAGTTATATGGAACTGGAGTTAAATGAAATTAAAGACTTAAAAATAAAAAAAAAATTGTAAAAGTAAAAGTTGCAAATGAAATTAAAGACTTAAAAATAAAAAAAAATTGTAAAAGTAAAAGTTGCCAATAATAAAAAATATTATATTACTTAAAAGTGTATCCTCACCATGCAGATTTACTACAAAAGAACAACAATGTTTTAAAATACTGTAGGAGTACTTAGGGATAGTTGGTTAGCTTATAATAAAATGTATATTCCCTCTTTTTTACATTTTTAACTTCTGTATATATAAATATGTCAAAACAAAAAAAAAATCTTAACAAAACAAATACCTTATGTTTTAAGAACAATGTTGGCAGCGGAAAATTTCTATCTTCGGAAACTTTCCCCTTACGGAGACTTTCCAGGATTAAATAAATCGCTTTTGGAAACTTTCCTTTTCAAACTAATCCAGAAAATTTTCAGATAATATTTCTTAAAATTTCCACGGACGCAATCTCTTTTTAATTTAGCGCTGGTTTAGTGACATGATAGTTTCTTTCCGACTAGATATCTAATAATCATAAAAGAGATTTTAATCCCATCTGTGGTTAGTTTTGTTTTATTTCATGGTTCTTTGAATCTATCTGTTTATTTATATTAGCATTATATTTTTATGTTGTGCCTAAGTGGTGTTTCTTCCGTTAATGCGTTACGTTAGAAACAAAAAAAAAGGTTAATTTCCTTTATCGGGAACTTCCCTCGTTATGAATCTTTTTATTTATTAGGAATAGTGAAGACTGACCCAACTTAGTTCAGTACATAGTTATTTAGTAATACATAAATACTAACTTTTAAAACATATTTATTCGTGGCCATTTTGTCAATTAAATCATATGCTGCCTATGCCACACTTGATTTTTGGGCATAATTTAAAATAAATTCAATAAGTAGTTTTTATATTAACACACACCGCTATTTTTTTACGTCATGTTAAATTTGTACCAGTTTATCCCTATATCACATTTAATTTTACTGCAAGATTTAAAGTCAATTGAGTAAGATTTTTTTATGTTGAGTTTTTAAAAATGTTGTTCCGCTATCTTGAATTCGTACCACAACTTTACCAGTTTATCTCTATTTCACACTTAATGCTTGCACAACCTTTGAAATTAATCTAATAAGTAGTGTTTTCAGGCTGATTTTTTATATATTTTAAATGGCCGCCATTTTGTTTTTTTATCTTATGTTTATACCAAAATGTTACCAGTTCATTCTTATATAACATTTGATTTTTGTGCAAAATTTGAGGTAAATTGGATAATCAGTTTTTCAGTAATAATTTTTTTAACGTTTCACTAGGCCGCCATCTTATTTCCGCATATTGGATTTTTACCAAAATATTATCAGGTCATCGTCATATGACCTTTAATTTTAAGTCACTCTTAAGTAGTTTTTAAGCTATGATGTGAACTGACAGACGGACCGACAGAATTAATAAAACATATTTTTTGGCATCTAGGGACGCTAAAACGTGAAGATATGTAAAACTTGAGAAGATGATTTTTTCACGATTACAAATATTATATTTAGCCGCCATTTTGTTCCGTCATCTTAAATTAGTACCACAGTTTTACTAGTTTATCTGTATACCACACCTATTTGTAGCAAGCACATAATTTGAAATCAGGCCCTTAAGTAGTTTTTCAGGCGAAATTTTTAAATATTTTACGAAGCCGCCATTTTGTTCCACCATCTTTGATTCGTACCAAAATTTTATCAGTTGATTCTTACATAATATTTGATTTTTGTGCAAAATTTGAGATAAAACGTACAAGGTGTTTTTTGATAATAATTTTTTTAACATTTCACTAGGTCGCCATTTTGTTTTGCCATATTGAATTTTTTTTCCAAAATGTAAAGATTTGAAAAAATTTCGGAGGGTGGGTTTTTTACGATTACAATATTTCCCTTTTATGACGAAAGTAAAAAAATTATAACCAACCAATGTTTTGTTTTACTTTAGTTTACTGTAAAATTAAAATATTTGGACTGTTGTTAACTATTAGTCCCCCTGAATATTGTAAAAAATATGTTAGAAAGATTACCTTTATTTTTTCTAACGACTTCAACACAGAAAAATATATAGCTGAACAACTTTTTTCTTTCAAATTACAGCCAAAAACTAAAGTTCTTGAGACGCAGTAGGAGAATAAATTGCTTTTCGCCTATGCAGCGTATTGTTAAATAACAGTGATAAATAATTCTATCTCTCTTGGTTAACTCAAGTTAGTTCTTTTTATGGTTTTAAAGTAATCCAACCCAATTATCGGATTTAACACACAAAACACAGCTGCCAAGTGCGTTTCTGTAGGAAGTTAAGCATGCACATTTTAAACAAAATTAAACAAGGTCAATCTGGTACTACCCTAAAATATCCCTCAACATTGTCATAATAAGAAGTTTTCACATTGAGGTGAAAATATTGATTATTCTTTTTTTTTAATAGGAACTTACCAAAGGATTTTAGTTCCTGAAGATTTTCGGCAAATGGGAATTTTGTTTATCACTATTTAAATTTAGGTGGGTAAGAATTGATGAATATGCAAGTGATTTTAAAATGAAATGGAATATTATGGTTGAAATATTTTTAATTTGTCATATAGTTATCTTCTTTTAATCTTGGTTTAATCTGATGTTAAAAAAATGAGAAGAGCAATTTTATTTTTTTGTATTCCCAATTTTTATATTTTTCTATAGTTTCAAAATACTAAAAGGCTGAATTCTTGGTAAAAGGTCTAAGTATTGAAAATTGCAAAATGTCTAAATATTTTCTCACGAAGATCATATGCGCTTGCCTCTTCTTGGAATATGGCATATGTAATATTACAATAACATTATAAAAAGTCTTATTTGTTTTTGCCCTCCCTGGATAAAATCCTGCAGGCCCATATGACCAGGATTTTCGTAGATGCTAATGCTACTCCTGCTATCCAGAGTTTAAAGGACAGGGCTCCTAGACTTGGTTGCCCGGCACTGGCTGATAGAATAAAATAGTGAAAGCACTTTAATTCTAACGTTTGCCTATTGTGAAGAAAATTGTAGCTTTCACTTTTATTTTGTTCTCGAAAACTTTTAAAGTTTTAAAGTTCAACTTCTAAAATGTTTCTTAAAAAACTGTGCTGGTTGATATTTATTTGAAAACGATATTTTAAATATGCGGAAGTGCTTTAAAAACTGTGTGAAATCTCAAATTTTTGGGAGGAAGTGCTTTAATTTCCAGTTGTGTGGCTGAAGTGCCGTAATGGAGGAAACATCTATTATAGCCAAAATCCGGAATGTTAAATATTTTAATTTAAAGAACTAAAAATTGTTTAAACTTAGCCTATAGGAATAAATTAAATTTAATAATTAATAAATAAATTTTAAAAATGATTTCTTTCCTTTTAATAAAGCAAGAGAAAGAATTGATGTTAATTTTAATATTTGTATTCATTTTACAATTCCGAATTAGACTTTCGATATTTGGAAAGAAAACACTTAACTTTATGATTTAGTCTTGTATGTAGACTGGCTTAGCACCTCGAAGTCTATTGATTAAAAATTAAACAAAAAAAAAGAAGAAAGTTAAGTCAGAAAGAAAAAAGTCTTTGATCGAATTTTTATCAAAAGATGATGTTTGAAAAAAGAAAATCTCTTGATTACTGAATAATCAGCTTCGCGGTTATGTTAAGTCGCTGCCAAGGGATAATGGTTGGATCTTAAAAAATGAGGATAACAAACAGCTATAAATTTTAATATTTTCTATCATTTTGTATAACAAGGTAGCACTTTCTAAATAAATAAAGGCAGATGGGAGAGGTTATCAATATCATAAGACATTATTTCCAACTCTGAGTAAGATACGCTTTAAATACGTGCTAATTCTTTTTAAATTGCTTTTTGGGGATATCCCGTCTATTGACAAATATTTGAACTCTTAGGTATTTGTAATTTTTTTCCATGTTAACATATTTTTAATTTATCTCCCCATTTTAAGTTAAACACAAAAAAGTAAAGGACATTCTTTGGGAACTTTATCTTCTACTCCGTGTTTATTAAAGTACTACAGTTCCAAACAAACGGTTTTATACTACGCCTATTAAAAAATGATCCATGGACGGAGGAGACTAGGGGACATTTTTAATTGTATAAGAGCTTTAAAACGGCTGGTTTATGCAATTTTATCTACTTAGGCTGAAAATATTACAGTTGTCATGGATACAATTGTTTCAACAATGGTATATCTATATAACAGGCAAAGTTAACAGCACTTTAATATTTAGAATTCAAAATATTTGCTCTGGTAATAAATTAAAAACATTAAAAAGGATGTTTTTATTCAGCTTTGTGTCGACGTATCATAGTAGATGGCTACATAATGCCACAAGCAGTGTTCCAACTTTAGATATTAAAATATCGGTAAATTTTCTTTATCCGGAACTTCTATCACAATGAACCTTTCCTTTTATTAGGAATAATGAAGTGTGACCCAATTTAGTTCCTCATATAGTCATTTAGTAAGACATGTATACTGTCTTCAAACATTTTTATTGAGCTTTAAATTCGTACCAATATTTCACCAGTTTCTACCTATGCAACACTTGATTTTTGGGTATAATTTAAAACCAATTGAATAAGTAGTTTTTTTACACTGATTTTTCAAAAATTTCCTTGTATCGTTATTTTCTTCTTTCATGTTGAATTCGTACCAATATTATACAAGTGTACAATAATTTTTGTACAAAATTTAAAAATTGTATAAAATGATCTTTTACGTTGATTTTTGAAATATTTTATTTAATCAGCTTCTCTCTATATCCATTTAGTTTTTGCATTGGCCATTTTGGCCGCCATTTTGTTTTACCATCTTCGATTCGTACTAACTATGTAACACTCCATATATGTGTAAAATTTGAGGTAAATTGGATAATTATTTTTTTTATAATATTTTTTTTTAACATTTCACTAGGCCGCCATTTTGTTCCGCCATATTGAAATTTTATTACCAAAATGTTACTAAGTCGTTCCCACATGATCCCCAATTTTCGATTAACATTTGAAGTTAATTGGGAAAGTAGTTTTTAGCTATGCCGCGAACGAAGACTTAAAACTGCGAAAGACTGTCAGACATACTGAAGGAATTGAGAAAATATGTCTTCTGACATATGATTTTTTTAAAGATTTCATTTGGTCGCCTTTTTATTTCGCCATCTTGAATTCGAATCACAATTTTACCTGTTAATCTTTATATCACACTTAATTCTTGCACACAATTTGAAATGAATCTAATAATTAGATTCTTAAACATTTTGTTTCACCATCTTGGATCTGTACCAAAATTTTACCAGTTAATTTCTAAGTAATACTTGATTTGGAGCAAAATTTGAGGTAAACTGGATAAATAGTTTTTTAGTAATCATTTTTTCACCTTTCATTACATTGCCATTTTGTTTCGCCATATTGGATTTTTACTAAGACCGTTTTTATCTCCAAATGACGCTTAAATTTTGACCAAAATTTAAAATCAATCGAATAAGTAGATAAAGTACAGATAGATCGACGGTATCGAGAAAACTTGTTTTTCCTCATCTAGGGATCCCGAAACATGAAGATCTGAAAAAATCTCGAAGGGTAATTTTTTCACGATTACAATACTTCCATTTTGCGAGTGAAGTAAAAATGCACATCGTATTAGCTCTTTTATAAAATTCCATTTGAAGTTCATAAAATGTTGTTATAAACACAAACAAACAAAACTACTTATTTAAGTCATATATCATACATTTCTAAGAAGCTACTTTACAAAACATCAGCGAGACAATTTGGACCTTGAACTCACTCAACTACTGTTTCAGTTACTGTTTATTTTAATATCATAGCTAAAAAGTTTCAAGACTTAAAGTTGCGATATTGTTGAGTTGTTAGCGGGCGCCCGCTTATATTAATTATTTAATACTTCTTTGCGAAGAGATTTCACGCCCGTGAGAATGCGCTAAAAGTTCAGCATTTCGTCGAATAAAAAGTCGTAAAAAATAACGCGGAAACTTTTTAATTAAAAATAGAAGCTTAGCTGCTTGAGATTTTCAACGTGTGAAATAAACCTTTAAGTATTTATTAGCGGATTTGTTGAGAAAATTCTTTGTATTACGTGAGGAGAGATTGTATGCCTATTAGATTTAAATTCCTTTAAATGAAAAAGAACCTTCTTTTTACTACTACTGTGTATTGTTTTAATTTTTTTTCCGAGCATATATATTCAATAGAGAATAATTAAACTCCGACAAATTAATTTAAAATACGTCCTTTTAGGAAATACATATATTATATCAGAGCTTCTAACACTTTATATAGTAGGTCTATTATGTGATTACTTAACTAATTTTTAAAGTCTTTTTTTATATGGTCAGTGGCGCACTCAGAAAATATTTTTAAGGGAAACCAAAAATATGCATTAGAATACCAAAATAAAATTTTATTATAAACAAGAACGATATTGTTGCAAACGCAGATTTTGCAAATTTACGGTTGGGTTAAGATTTTTGAGGGAAATAATTGAATTTTTTTTCTTCGATCCTCATCGGGCAACATTTGTCATCCACCTCTCCTGTTTATTTTCACACTCAAACTCCCCCCCCCCTCTCTTTCCTTAAAAGTACCTATCAATTATTCTACTTTACACAAAAATAAATACATCATACTTTGTAAACTTATCGTTTCCAATAATTCCAATTGTATGCTTAAATGTCAACTAAAGTATTAATTCTCTTGCATATTTCTAAACTTATCAATATTTTCAAAAAAACTTTCTTAATTTTGTCAGACTTTACAAAGATTACTTAACCTTTTTCATTTTTAAATATTTCACGTATTATATATATAATTGAATCGTTTATTTTTGAAACACCCCAAGCGACATATTTGTTCGTTTTGGGGTTTTTGTACAATGTTATTATATTGGCAGAGACGCATCGTTTGGTGCAAAAACAACCTAAGTACGAATATCGCATATGCTTTAATTCGTTACTATGTTTGGCCTGTTTAGTGCAGAAACAACCCAAGTGACATCACTTGAGTTGTTTCTGTTGTAAATGTGGCTACGTGACTGATTAGGCAACCTTTGTTCTGTATACAACACAACCTCAATTTTCCGGCCGGTTTGGGTGATGAATCGAGTACGTTTTTGTGTAAGTTTTTGTTCGTATTCAAGTTATTAAAATGTTGGAAATTGAGGAACCGACAATTAAAAGACGGCGTGGTGTTGTGAATTCTTCGGAATATTTGCGCAATCGGGTCAAATTAGCGAGAAATCATGGAGTGGAATACCTAAATTACAAGCATCGTAAAATATCTGCTAGAGCGATTGGGGATGCATGCAGGTATGTTTTATACCATTGATATAATACTAGTACGAAATTGATGTTAATTTTTCATTATAGTTGTCCGATGAAATGCTTCATTAAAGTAAATGAAGGTCAGAGAAATGACGTTTTTGCCAAATTTTATGCAATGTCATCTAAAAACGAACAAGACATTTATCTCCAAGGTCAAATTGAAATATGGGCAGTGAAAAGGCGAAGAAAGAAAGATCAGGCAGAGAGCAAAAGAAATCGGTCCTACAACCACTTTATCAAGGTACAGGGTGTCAATGTCATGGTATGTCAAAAAGCATTTCTAAGCATACACGGTATCACAAAAGAGCGCATGAAAAGGATTAAGCAGCTTTCATGTAACAATCAAACACCTGAAGATCGAAGAGGGAAAAATGTTAAGGTCAATGTTGTAAGCGAAAAACATAAATCCGAAGTAAGGGAACACATTTCTGCTTTTCCTGTAAAAATGACTCATTATTCAAATAAGGACTACCAGTACCTCGACGCCAAACTTAACGTAAAAATTATGTATAACCTTTTATACCCCCTTTCTCCTGTAAAGTACAGCTACTACATTAAATTTTTCAAGGAAAATTTTCAACTGCACTTCGGAAGACCGCAAGTGGATGTCTGTAATATTTGCGAAGATTTGGATCTGAAAATTAAAAACCCTCGATTAAATGATGAAGCTAAATGAGTCACAATTGCCGAACAAATTGTGCATCAACGAAGGGCTAAAAAATTCTACCAGGCTCTTAAAATAGCAACCGAAGAATGCCGTCAACGAGAAGATTTAGCTGCAATTTCGTTCGACTACATGCAAAACTTACAGTTGCCAGAGTTTCCTACACAGGACAAATTTTATTTATCACAGTTAACTGTTAGTGTATTTTGTATAACCGATTTGAAATCTCAGAAATCCTTTTTTTATATTTATCATGAGGGTGTAGCTTCTAAAGGTCTGAATGAGGTTTGTTCCTTTATTTTTGATTATATTCATAAGGAAATCAATGAGAATGTTACCGAGTTACGCTTGTTTTGTGACAATTGCCCTGGGCAAAATAAAAACCATTGCATGCTTAAAATGTGCATGGCCCTTAAGGCGACAGGGCGTTTCCAGAAAATTTCACAATTTTATCCAATTCGGGGACATTCTTTTTTACCCTGTGACCGCGCCTTTGGTGTCATAAAGCGAAAGTTAAGAAGGTTTGACAGGGTGTATAATGTCCATCAGTACACTGAATTGATAGTTCTAGCTAGTGCTAAAAACATATTCACAGTTAAAGAAGTTGCCACTAATGAAATTTTAAATTTTAAAAAATGGTGGCCAATATATTACAAGTTGTGTTGCGTATCGGACGGCACAAAGGCAAAAAAAGACCGGAACGAAAAAATTCAGTTTTCGGTATCTAAGTTTCACCACATAGTTCATGAGAAAAATAATGTTATCAGAGCCTGTGAATATATTAACGGTTTTACTTGGCATGAATTTAGTGATTTTCGACAACCAAAAACATCCAAAGCACTCATAAAGTTTCCAACTGAACAAGTCTACAAGGGTCCACTGCCAAAACTTTATTATGCTGGGTACCTGATGAATATAAGGATTACTATAGGCATATTTTGCATAATATAAGAATCGGCAATAGAACTAAGTAGGATAAGCAAAAAGTTTTATAAACTGCAATTAATACAAAAAATGTTTTTTTTTTATGTCTTTTATTTCAGAAACAACCCAAGTACATTTTTTTAACATCAAATTTCAAGACCCAAAAATATTTTTTTCTTTTTTTTTTTGTTTAATATCAAATAAATATTTTTAAATAACATCTCCCAACCAGTTCAGGAAAATAATATTGCCAGTTGATAAAATTAAACGTTTTTTTCATTTCCTGAAAAATTAGCAAAATGTCGCTTAGGGTCTTTCAAAAATAAACGATTCAATTATATTTATGGACCCCAGGCTGTTCTTATATAGAAGGTCCGTAAATTCTAAATACTATTGCACATCTTTGTCATTGACATTCAGATCATTTACGTTACAATTTACTAATAGTCATTCTTTCAAATAATTGCATTGCCCTTTAATAAATTTAGATACATATTACATAGCACATATGTTTGTAATCAGTGACCTCCTTTTGTCTATCTCGCCATAGTCACTTTAATATTTATATTAAGTATTACAACAACATATCTGTAATCACTCTTCAATTATTTGTAAGTATACATTGTATTGGTTCTCCTTCGGTTCTCTCTATCTATCTAAAACGTTCTTAGTTTTATCTGATCAAGGTTATTATGTTTGCCTAAAATGTAAAAAACATATTTAATGGCCATATTTTTTATTATATCTAAGCTATTTATTTTTCTCCTCAAAGCTGGTGTCGTTTAAGTTTAGGTAAGTTTTCACCTCTTGAATCATTTATTTCTAATGTATTTACTTATTAACTTATTAATAATTAACAGGCCCCCATAACCAATGTTGCCAAATCTGGTTTCCAATTTGATTTGTGTATGATTTTAATTTTTCATAATTTTACTTTGTATGTTCTATTTAATTTACTGTTTTTGTTAAACTGATTAGTTGAATATGCCAAATAACAATTACTTGTTAATTACATATAAAAGTTTCGATATAATAGCCTATGAGTAGTTATATTTATTTTTAATCCCATGCCAATTTGACAAAAGGTTTTTTTTACTCTCTACAAAAATTCCACCAGTACGCTGTCTGTTCCATCATGCCTTTGTAGAAAACAGCTGCTTTTAGCATTTAAAAAAATTAAAATGTGATTTTGGTGTACGTCAGTATTTGTTTTTTGTCTTTCGTTACGTGTAGAGCTTTAAATTACATTGATTAATTAAATATATAGCTTAATTCAACCTTTTCTTGTCGGCTTTTTTAGACTTTCTCCACCATCTTTAAAAATGAAGGGTTTCCATTACTCGATATACTTATTTGAAAATAGCACTGATGATGACTTGTTAATCGAACGCGCTCTGCTATGATCTTTTTGAATATCATATCACAGCGAATTTTATTCATTTTTGGTTCTTGAAATACGGGGAGTTTTCAATAAAACATAGATTTTTCTGGTGTACTTCTCAGCTTCTGTGAGCGTTAAATAATTTTTTCTTTTCTCTGTTATACTCAGCAATAATCCCTTTAAATACTTTTACATGAATGTTGTATACAGAGGCTAGTCAACTCCTGAAAGCCACCATTAAATAAAAAAAATGTTACATCATCCGCAAAACGTTTTGGATTTATTAATTTTTATGTACATTTTGATAATAATAGATAACATTTTGAATTTTCTTCATTTTTAAACATTAAAATAAGCATTTATATATATATATATATATATATATATATATATATATATATATATATATATATATATATATATATATATATATATATATATATATATCATCAATGAATGAATAATTTCCTGTTATACAGGGTATTGTGAAAAAAGAAAGTACGGATTAAATATTTTTTATTAGAAACCTTGCACATTCTACAATTTTTGAATTATCCTCGTTATTCTAAGAATTGTGAATAAACGTCCTTTAACCTTTAATTGATCGAGTTATTGACAGTTAAAAAAACGATATTTATGCGACTTTAAAGTCCTGAACGACTGTAGAAGATTTAGAAGCACGCTTGTTTCACGTTCCACGTAGTGGAAGAAGAGAGAGAGAAAAGTAGTAAAAAAAGTATAGTCTTTGTCTAAAGTAAAGATATTTAGTCATTGCAACTGTGCCAGGTAATAAGGGATTTTTCACCTCCAACAAATGGGGATGGATATATCTGTCGTGCTGTAGGTGCCGTTCCTATCATCGACAGCTAGCTCACTGTATTCCCTATAGCTGCTCTCCGGGCTTCCCCCTTTTCTGCGTAATTGTTAGCAGCAGGAACATGCCTAATTCGGGTACCCTCCTCTCACAACATTAAACTTCACCGCAATGAACTTTAGAAATGGTTCATTAGTTATCCTTTCCCGTCATTTGGTATCTTTGAGTACAAACCTCTCGCAAGGGTTTAGGCGACCAATCGATTCGCCTTAATACTTAAGGGTTCAAAGGGGATTATAATGTTCTTCGTTTTTCACAAAAACTATTAGCCGCCCTCTTCCACGAGGGAGTAATAGTCGGTCAAAGTTGAGGGTGTTGGAGTCTATTATTCTGTCACTTGTTCAACCGTCAGCAGGGTTTGAGAGAGTGGTAGTCAACGAATAAGGCCGTCGAAAATCGTTGAAATTTATAAACACCCTTTTCTGGTTTACGGGTAGCCGCTTTCCAAAGTCGAGGGCGCTGGTTATAATGTTATAAGGCTTACATTGCTTCGCAGCATGTATGGTTTTTGAAACAGTGAGTGGACATCGTTTTTCGGATTGCAGATAATGAAGGAACTGTTGTTACTCTTATTTGGCGATTTAGAGACAATGTTATGAGAATAGTATTTTTCATTTAAACGATTTTTTTATATACAGGGCGAGTGAAATTATTTGAAGTTAAGAAAGAAAGAAAAAAGAAAGAAAGAGAGAGAGAGAGAGAGAGAGAGAGCTTATTACTATTTAAATGAAAATAAATTCCCTCTGTTAGGTAGTGATAATTTAGAAAAAGAAATATTTATATCTACCACAAACACGCTAGCAGATATTTTACAATATAAATAATCCCTGGCCTGGGGCTGTATAAAGCCAGCCCGCACACGTTTCAAGTTGGTGTCGATGTTCGGACCCACACACTCTCTAGTTGTCAGAGTTCTGAAAAATTTCTGTAGGAGGTGAAATCTGGAGATCGCAATTACCTCCATGGAGGACGGAGATCGAGAGGGGGGAAATATCCTTCGTCACTGCCCTCTCCCAGCCGTAATCTATGTAACAACACTCCCAACACCTGTCAACAGCAATCCATCCAAAAAAACTTTTTAAATGTGTTCAGATCAGTTATTAATTTATTTATATCTATCTTTAAAATATATGAGTAAATTAACCGTCCATCGCTGTATGTAGGTAGACACAAAGTAAAAGCAAAAGTTTATGTGAATATTTAAAATACAAGGTCTATTATTACCAAGTTTTATATAAAAATTAATGCATCATGCGATTTACCTAATATGGAAATTAGTTTAAAATTTAAAAAATATGCAAAACAGAATTTTTAATGGTGGCGTTCAACATTTGACTATAATCTGTATATAATATTTATGTTAAAACATTAAAGCCCGGTAGTCTCTATTTGTTGATTCGTTCATTCGTTCATTTGTCCGCATATTGGTTCATTCGTTCGATTTCCTGAAAGGAGATTGCGTGTTTTGGGTGAATAATCGAGTACGACCCATTCGTCCGAATCATATTTTTTGTTTGCTGAGTATTTTCAAACGTTAAATCGCCAATTCGTTTATTCATACACTCTAAAAAAATTATGCATAAATTGTGCACGATTATGTAGATTTAGTGCACAAATTGTTTTTGAATGTGTGCTTGGAACAACTTGCAGAAAATGTACACATGACTGGTCAGAATAAGTTGTATATATTTTCTGAATAATTGTGCATATCTTCTGAACAATTCTGTGTTGAATTGACATACAATAATATATAAAATTTTTGCATAAAAGAATGAATATTTTTTGGATAATTTTGTATAGCAAATATTTATATATATATATATATATATATATATATATATATATATATATATATATATATATATATATATATATATATATATATACTGGGTGATTCACGACCCACTGTACATACTTATGTGGTGTATAGGGTATCCCTAGGGTATATCGAAATGGATATTTAAATTGATTAATTCGGCTTTCTTACCAAGATACAGGGTGATTTTCGTATTTTGTAAAAATTTGTTCACCCTGTATCTCCTAAACTGCTTAATAGATTTTTTTAAAATTTTGTACACAAACACTCTTGGTATATCATAACTTTTTGACGTTTGAAAAGTAGCAAAGTTCCAGGGCCGTATCCAGCCAATTCACATAGGGGAGGGGGGTTAGTTTTGAGACACCCTGTACATCGGAATTCGGTATTTTTGAATTTTTTTCTTAAACTACATTCATTTGTGAACAAAAATATGCCATTATCTTGAATGGCACACTAAAGGTTATGTACGAAATTTAAATCTTTAGATAGTACATACCCCTTTTTTTAGCGGTATCTGTATTAAAGCTTTTAACTAAGTATAAAATTATTTCAATGATTGACTTTAAAAAAAAATTAAACTATCTCTACTAATAAAACACAGCCTTGTCGAATTAATTTTTATTTTCAGTAGCCAAAAAAAAACTAAAATCTATCCTAACACAATAACGTCTTAAAAGCTACAAAATGTTTTCAAAATGCATACCACCGGTGTCTCTACATTTTTGTGCACGCTTATTATTGATTTTAAAAAACACTAGCTAATTACGAAAAAACAGGATATAATCTAACCCAACCTAACCAAACTACATTATAGTTATTTATGTATTTAGGTTATAAAGGAAGCGTTTAGCGCTCGCGACGTGGAAATAAAAACACAAGCCGTTAGGCAAGGGTTTTTACACGCTAAAGGCTTTAAATGCATGACCAAGATGCATGCAGTGTTTTATGTCCGATGCGAGACTGAAATAAAGATTGTAAAGAAAATATTATATGGTGCAAGTTGTGAGGCTTCCACATCTTCACGCCATTAGAGTACCAAACCAAGCAACCAGTTTTTTACATCTAGCCATCGGGGTACAAGTGGCGAGGCTTCCACATTTTTATATGTTAGTACAAATGAAAATCAATTACAGCGGAACGAAAATCGCCTAATGTTGCCAAGAAAAAACACATCCACCTATCAGTATTGTTAGTTGTTCCAACAACATCTTTAATTTTAAGTTTGATAATGTTCCACGTACTTGTATATGTTAGTTTTCATAATAAAAATTGTTAAAACTAAAATCTGCTTTTTTGTTATCAACTCTAAGAAAAGAAATACAAGCATGTATAATTTTAAAGTCCGCGTTAAAGTGCACTTTAACGACCAGTCAGACTTAAAGTTAAATTATAGGAATGTAACTGGCTAATTTTGCCTACTATGTATTACTAACTAGCTACATAATACTACCAATATCTTGCATAAAAACATTTGTATTAATTCGCTAAAATGATTAAGGCTATCCCTAATATAAGAAGCTTTGCTAGCTGGAATACCTACTCGGTTTTTTAACTAGACGTGCTATTTTTGACATATTTTCCAAACCTAGAAAAATGAGTTTTATTTTATTATCGGAGTAAATTTACTAGGTGGTCATGGAATTCCAAATGTTATTTAACTTATTAGTTATTTTAAAGAAAATTAAAATTAACACTTCATTTAATAAAAGTAACAATATTAAAGTACCTAATTAAAAATAACGAAATGTGAGTTTTCTTACAAAAGTTGTCTGTTGCTGTGTATCTCCGTTATTAGTGAAGATAAAAGATACTATTTTTACAATACGGTTATCAAAAAATTTTATGGCTCGCTCGTATCCCTCTTATTCTTTATCAGAAAATGAAAAAACTCTTTTATCTATTTTTAAATATTGCTTTTTTTAAATAGATACCTTGTATATTAATAATATTTTAAATGAAGCCTATTTCACACTTTGCATACATATAGCAATTGATATTTATTTTAAAAATTATGACGGGATTAAGTGATTTTAATAGTTCCTTTAAATTTTTTATAGTAGGCTGTAATCTGAAAAGCAGTAAAACGATTGCAAAAAAACAAGCATAATATTGTTCTTTGATGTATCCGAACGCTTGGCAAAATGTATTAGTGTATAATCCTGGAGGTATTATAATTTATTATATTAAGAGTTAATTTTTATTTCTTTAAAATAATGATTAAATTAAATAACATTTGCAATTTAAATTTTATTTTTAAAAATATTATTTTTCTATAATATTTATGATGTGTTTTTGTCTTGTTTTGTTTGCTAATTTTGATGTTTGTAAACTATTTTTTTACAACAGCTTTGTCCACAAAATTGTAAAATTTTTTTTGACAATAAAGCATTTATTTATTTATTTATTTATTTATTTAATTCCATGGACAGCTGTTATACTTATTTCTATAATAAAATTCGTTTTTTGGTATTCTTGAAAAGCTTAGTGTACAATAACATTTAAAAAAAAACGGATTTAACGAACTGCAAAAATATAGAGTGTTCTAGGTAAAAATGACAAAATTGAGTAATAGATCAAAAATGATACATCTAGTTAAAGTAGCAAAATATTGTGAAAACAGCATCCTTCTATCTTAATTAATATCGGGGAGACACCGTAAAAGTATCGAAAATGGGACATCGTGTACTATCCACCTAGCATATTTTATTTCATATTTTGCACATTAGATGATACGTATACAGTGTGATCCAAGTTTTACTCCTGTGTCTTCGGAATTAGTGACCAGATTAATTTAAAATTTTGGTGTTATGTATAAATTTAAAATCCGGTTGTTTTTATACACTCAACTTTCACATCGCTTAATGGCATGCGAACTTAGGTGGAAAAAAAACGTCGAATTTTTGAAAAAAATATTAGCGATTTTTTCATGGAAATGTTGATCTTAGATTCTTATTTAGTATCCTCAAGAACCCCTCTCAGCCAAATATCAACAAAATATTAAAATTTGGTATAGAAGGGTTCTTGATGATGCTTTCCATAAAAAAACATTAATATATTTTTTAAAAAATTGGCAATTTTTTTCTTTCCAGGTTCGCACGCCAATGAGCGATGTCATATTTGAGTGTATTAAAGTGCTCCAAGACGTTCTTTAAAAAACGTCCGAATTCTTCATGGTTCTGATATTGTGTTTGGTAATAATGTCTTCTCATTAAAATTATCACTTAATGTCTTAGAGCAATTTTCTTACCCAGATTCAATAAACATGGTAAAAGTAATGATATTGTAAAAAAGTGCATTTATTGAAAGGTATCTCCAAAAGCCAATGAAATATTTTGTTAAAATTTGGTATAGAGGGGTTCTTAATGATGCAGAATAAGAATCTAAGATCAATATTTCCATATAAAAATCACTAACATATTTTTAAAAAAATTGACATTTTTTCCATCCAGGTTCGCCCGCCAATGAGCGATATTAAATTTGAGTTAAATTCAATACACCAAAATTTTAAACTAATCTGGTAATTCATGTCTGCGATGTTGGGGTGTACTTATGAAAGGTGGATCATACGGTATAACATTATGGAATACATCGATACAATGCATGACTAAATGCCAACACTGTTTGTGGATCCAGTATTATTTTATTCCCATAATTTCCAACTTTCATATCAACTGTAGTTAATCTTCATCCTCTGGCGTATTAAACCCGTTGTTAAAACATTTCTGAAATCTTGGGCTCTATAAGCTTGAAATCAGGAATGACCATAAAGAAATATGAGGTCTATTGTGGCGTTCAACTACGAGAGCTGTCAAAACTCCGTACCATTCCACCTACACGGTTTAGCACTTACTAAGAGCGTTATAGAAATTATATACCGTTAACTTTCTAAACTGATAAAACACTTGCTTTGTTTTATCTTCGTAGCAATATTTTCCTTCGCACATGAAACTTTTTAAGTGTGTCGTTTGGAAATGGAATTTACATATGATGGAAGTCAATATTTCTTTTGTATTTGAAAAGTGCTTTAAAGAAGTTTTCTGACGATTTAAGTTAGATAGCTCCATTTTGGAAATCAAAATCTGAATATTATTCAATGTTAGCGAGTTATACTTTACTTCGTAGGTGTCAAAAACTCTTTCCTAACTTAGCTACACAAAGTACTATTTTCGTTATTTTCATTTTTCTTATATGTCCTAGTGCAAATAAATGACCATTTTATTATTTAATTCTGTCATGGTGAGATGTGAGTAATGGTATATTATTTTTAATAATTCTTAACTCTAATAAATCGATTTTATTATATTTATAAATCTAGCTTTTGTTTGATCTGTTTTCTGACTAGAATTAAAATTATTATAACTCATAATTACATTTCACAGAAAATGGATTTCACTTAACTAATTTTAAATATTAATGAGATGTTTCTCGTCGAGAAAGTTGTCACTGTACACACCTAAAATTGCATAAAGTTAAATATTTAACTTATTTTAAGTAAAATAATCGAAATAGTTACAATCATTTGGTAGAAGGACAGGCGTAGATACTGTTACAACATAGCGAAACAAAATCGCGTAAAAATGGTTTACCAGATATTTAAATGATAGCTTGTTTTGTAGCGATATTCAAAAAGACAAGGTAGCCTAAGATACTACGCTTTTAATATGTCAAAACAAAAAAAAAAAGAAAAGTTAAATTAAAACACTAGGCTCTTGATTTATCTTTTTTTTTATTCTGGGTTATAAAATATATGAATGATTTTTTACTGACAGTTTATGTTCTAACGCAACATAAGTTATCAGCTATCAGATTTTAAAAAATCATTCGTGTAAGATACGCGAATTTTGTGCATTCTAACATTTAAAAAAATTATATGTTAAAACGGTAGGATGCGTGTCCTACCTAAGTATATTTTATTTATTTGTGTACTTTATCATATTTTA
The DNA here is from genome assembly GCA_030620095.1 of Kuschelorhynchus macadamiae. Taxonomy (NCBI): domain Eukaryota; kingdom Metazoa; phylum Arthropoda; class Insecta; order Coleoptera; family Curculionidae; genus Kuschelorhynchus; species Kuschelorhynchus macadamiae. Next base: position 355,317 of record JAUTXW010002517.1, read on the forward strand.
TCTTTTGACTTATACTAGGATCATCCTATGTGTAATATTCTAAATACGGACGTGACAACTACCAGCAACTATTATAACTTTTAACACCTATTTCGTAACTAACTTGTACCTCCGAAAGCCAATGAAATATTTTGTTAAAATTTGATATAGAGAGGTTCTTGATGATGCTAAATAAGAACCAAAGATCAAAGTTTCTATAAAAAAAATCGTTAATATTTTTTTCAAAAATTTGATCTTTTTTTTTCCTGTACTGTGCGTATTGTTTCACGCATTCTTATGCCTTAACATCGTTTGACTGTCAGTAGTAAATACGTTTTTCGAAAATCTTCCAAAAATATTGACATTTTTGACAGAATTTTTAAAAGTTAGCATTTTCATACATTTAGTTCTTGCCAGGAATTAGAAAATAACTGCTAGGAAATATTTATTTCTGTGGTCTAAAAAGATATTATGATCATGAAATATTATTTCCTTATAGAACTGAAATGAATATCAAGCGTATTTCAAAATGAAAACAAGATTTTAATTCCCGTTCTTTTTTTAACGGTTTTCAAAAAAAATAGTACGTGTACCTCGTGGAAAATTCCTCGTTATATTCTTTGACTCCGTATTGATTGCAAACTTTATGATCAGTCGGGAATATTTATCTATTACGTTTACAAGGAACTACTTCTAAAATCATGCACGTCAAATTATATTAAACCTTGAACAGTACCGACAGTTACAACTAATTTGTTTATTGGTAAAGTTGCCCTATTGTTTATTTTTGCAAAAACGGTTATACTATGCATAGACAGTCAGACAGTTTCATAAATTTACCACGTTACTTCTTAGTATAACCATTTAATTATAATGTAAGCTTGCCTACAGTAAGATTGACGCGGAGTTTCGAGCAGTGCGATTTAATGCTTTTTTCAGAGCTTAGAAATATTTTAATGCTTATTTCAGAGCTATTGGAAAGAAAAACGCAAAACAAATGTTTTAAAGAGACAAATAGGAATGCTGATATTTGTAGATCGGAAGTCTTCGTAGTCTGTAGACTATTCAGTCTGTTCATGGTATGAATTGACCTTCACAGAAATCTCACGTTGAATGCCAATTCTACTGAGACGCGGAAAAGTTGGGATCCAGTAGGGTTTTTTTTTCGTTTGTTGGATCATCTATTCAGAGTAAAATTGGTCTTCGGTTTTAGGCGCAGTAGGTGCGATGTGCCTATGTATGCTCTGGTATTTTAGTATAATCGATGTATTAGAAAGCCAAAAAATTATCTGTAATAAGTCACAGTATTTTTTTGCATAGTATAGTGTAGTTTTCCGCCCGTCGAAGTACAGATTTCCCTATAATAAACTAGTAATTGTCATATCTGCATCACATTTTGAGGTTAAGGCATTTTTAAATACATGGGTAAATCCACAAGAATTAAGATAGTATAGAGATACTGATATTCAAAGTGTGCTCCGCACTAATGGATAAGTTGACAGACGTTACAAAATCTATGATATCAATTAATGAAAAAATTACAGGTCTTTCGAAGGTTGTTGAAATGCTTAATAAATTTGACACTATGGAACAATTTTCCTCAAGAAATTCTTTATGGATCTATGGAATTTTGGAGCTTGAAGGTGAAAATCTGTCTAATGCAATAAGAGAATTTACCAATCAAAAACTTAATATTTCTTGTAATATCAGAGATACTGACAGTGCTTCAGACTTGGTAAGCTTAGCGAGGAAATAGAAAAACCCCGGCCAATCCTAGTAAATTTTATCCAAAATTTCAAACGGATTCAGGTCTTTAATGCGAAAAAATTCTTGAAGAACACAAATTTCTCAACTTTTTAAGATCTGATAAAAAAACGTTACGATGCTTTTTTGACAAGGAAGGCAAAGTATGGGAAGGAAAGAGTTAGCTTTGCAGGTCGCAATTTTTGTACAGGGAATGCAAATAATAATAATAAACGTGTTATACTAATGTAAAAAACTGGTGTTAATTTTACCCATTTATACTTTTTTTGTAATGACTATTGTTTGCAGATCATAAATAAAAATAGTTAAAAATTCAATACTTCATTATTAGTAGTAAGTTTAGATTTACATTTTTTAAGCATTAGGTATGCAAATATCATTTCTGCAAAATTAAAATTATTTCAAAATAAAATTTTCAAAGAATCACCCTCTTCGAACGAGGTTATTGCATTTCGGTAGTCAAGAATGTATTTTATTTTTCCTTTTCTTATTATTTGGTATTCATTGTTGATGATTATCACATTTGCAATTATTACTGTAGTTTCTTGCGTATGTGGTTTATCACTAATTTTTTTTTCCTGCTTGTTTGTATATTTGAAATATGCTATCGGTAGCTGCTTTATATAATATAGGATATAGAATTTGCACATTTTAATGTAAGATCTCTTTTGTCTAGCTTTGATGTATTTGTCGATATTGTTGCTGCGAATGGTCTTGAGGTGATCGGCCTGTCTGAAACGTGGCTTAACTCGGATTTTCTAAGCAATGGTGTAGCTATCAGCGATTATAATATTATTCATAAAAATAAATAAGGATGAGGTGGGGGCGTTGCCTTTTATTTAAAAAAGTTTAGTAACTTTTCTGTATTAGATATTGGTGTTCAGAACTCGACGCTCGAACAACTATGGGTAAGAAAAAATGAATGAAAAAAAGATTGGCTTAGGAAACCTTGTATAGATCTCCAGACTGTAAATTGGCACTGTGTCTGGATGATGTAGAAAACTCTGTTGTTCAAATAATTCCACAACTTAACTATCTAAGTTTTGGTGGCGATCTTAATGTCGACATCCTCAACAAAAATCACAATTTGTTATTTTTCCAAAGTTTTTAAAAAAATATGAATTGCAGCAATTTATCTCACAACCTATTCGAATCACGGACGCATCTACGGGTTTAATTGATATTATCGTTTGCTCTTCCCCTGAAATTATAACTAGTACCAATGTGTTAAATCAAGATGGTATATCCAATCACAAAATGGTAACTTTTTAATTAAAAATTGAAAAAAGCATGAAACCTCCTATATTCCTCACCTATAGTGACTACAAGAATTTTCATATGACTTCGTGATTTTAATCTATAATTAACTAGAATCAATTTTTTATCTTAATAACGTAGACGAAATGACTGGTTTCTTAAGTACAAATATGCACAACTTTACGATGCCCATACTCCTTTGAAACGTCGTAAGATTACTAATGCCCCCGCACCTTGGTTAGTTACTAACTTAAGATTTATGACAAATGAGCGAAAAAAGCCCTTACTGGGTATAAGAAAAAGAAAATTGAATTGGTTGGGAATGAATACAAAATTCTAAGAAATTATGTTAATATGGCCGCAAAATCATTAAAAAGGCTTTTTTTGCAGCACTCTTTTCAAACTAACCCTAACATGGAAAACCTTAAACTATCTAAATATAACGTCTAATAACAAAACTACTGCTAATGCATACAACGATTTTCTTTAAATACATTTAACTTTGCAGCTATTTCAAAAATTGAGGTAAATAAAATTATTACCAACATTAAAATTAACGCTTTTGGTTCTGATGGAATCAATCTAAAATGTTGCTTTACTTAGTATCACATATAACTCTATAGTTAACCTTTCTTTTTAATAAATGCACTCTGTAAATTTCCGGTAACTTGGAGAATGGCAAAGATCGTCCCTGACCTTAAATATTCAAAACCCTGTTCTATAAATCATTTTCGACCTATAACTAACTATTCTTCCGTCTCTTTCGAAAGTAATGGAAAAAATCGTTTATATTCAACTACAAAGTTACTTAAAAAAAAAGAGCATTCTACTATTAACTCAGTCGGGATTCCTAGAAAATCATAGTACTTCCACTGCTCTTTTAAAATTGTGATAATAACGAACACCTATCTTATTCTACGTGATTATAGTAAAACGTCTCTCCCAATATTACATGATATATTACAGATTTGATAAAATGCCTTTAAATTTGTTTAAGAGTTATAACTCTGATAGACCGCAAAAAGAAGTTCTCAAACATTATATTTAAAACTCTGTATGTTTGGATCAGGAGTTGCTCAGGGCAGCGTCCTCGGACCTCTCATATTCTTCCTTTATGCAACAGATTTTCCCAGATTCTTGAGTCATTGTGAGATTCATCCATACCCTGACGATACTCAACTTTATTTATCATTTAAAAGTATATTCATTGAAAGAGCTGCTGATCATATTACCAGAGATTTAAAAACTATTGTCTTGATATCGTTCATGGATAATAGTAATAAGGGTAAAACACAACTGTTTTTATTTGGAAAGGATAAGGTAGCCCTTGAAAATAACTAAAACGTTCAGCTCAAAATTAACCTCACCTTACTGAAACCAGGTGAGGAATTGAAAACCCTAGGTCTTATAATAGACAATGACCAGAGATTTTCAAGCTACATTTCTAGTCTAATTCAAAAATTGTTCTTGTCTTACGGTAGCACTGCCCAAAAAGATAAATGCAGCATTCAAAATATTCAGAACGCATGTCAATATTAAAAATTTCGTTCACATTTCGCCCAGTTTCACAAGTTTCGGATGGTTTAATATTGATGAACGGTATCCTCTTTATGTCTCATTTTGTTCAAACAATTTATCAATGAGAAAACGCTAGTTTACTAGTACAACCTACTTAAAAGTGGTTCTGTTGTCCATAACCTAAAATTTATTTTTTTATGAATTTATTACACGCTGATTACCATTATCTATCGTTACTGTTGATTTTTTCAGTTTTTCTTTTTCTTTTATAATAAATATACCAAATGTTATTTAGTACGTGTATTTTTAAACGGTGGTTATATATGAGCGTGTAAATACTTTTTAAAAAATTCATCTAATTTGTTCAAATTTCCCCGGAATCAATTCAATTCAATGTACGTATAACCACGGTTACTAATATTATATGTAAGCGCCATATGTACATATTGTCAAAAACTAAAATGATCGGTAGAATGGAACTTCGTGCTCCTAAAAACACCTCCTTTCACCCCCTATACTCCCCTCATGTACTTAATTTATTGACACATGAACTTTTTTGTGCTAAGGGTAAAGTTATTTATAATTTCCAAGTGCCGGGTAGTTTACCTCAGGACAACCCAGAATTACTTTTTTGGTTAATTATATTTCATATACCAAACTTCAAAGCAAAATGTTAACGCATTTAATAATTATAGCTAAAACTTTCCAAAAAAATATTTGAAAGGGCGGGAAAATTTTTTTTTAATATGCTTGATACGGGACCACCTCGGCGCCACCCTAACTAGGATTAACTAAATAAAATTACTCCAAATTGGTCAAACCATCATGGAATAATCAGTGTACATACATAAATACGTAAGACGGTGTGTCACCATTACTCCCCGAGAAGTCACGTGTTAGCTTAAGGCAGGTGTGTCACCTGTGCTGAAGAAGTCAGGGGAAACGACCTTTCTTTGGGCTCGAGACCATCGAATTGTCCCAATATCCGCTATTCTATACTAATTTTGTTGTGTTTGACTGTATAATTTTTTTAAAGACTAAACATTGAATCCATAGCCCATAATATTTATTCGGTAAAATGAATATACACTTATCACGTTTACACACTAGTGTAGACTAATGGGACTACTGAAGCCGGAAAACCATAACCGGTCCACCCAAAAACCGAAGAAAGAACTTTACCAGCGTTTAGGAAATTTTAGTCAGCACTTACGATTATCGATAGATCCCAATAATTGAAAATTTTATCGCGACTCATAAATCGATAACTATCGGTATAGCGGTAAATATCGATATCTATTTACATATCGATAACTGTCGATAAATGCGTAGAATTCGATCCGAAACCGATCTATTTCTGTCAATAAAACGTCAGATTAATACATGGTTAAAATCAGCATTTGTATCTCGTTATGGTAAATTGATTTTTTTGCAAAAACCGAATAAAAATAAAATTTTTAATTGCTTTTTCTATGGTAACGCTTACAACTAATTATGACAAGAATCCAAAAACTTAGTAAATATACATTGTGCTGTATTTAATATTTTAAATTCAGTATAACTTCCGCTTTAATCGGACGTTGAATTTAAATGTATTAATGATCAAATTGATTACTGTATGGATTTTTGTTAACGTTATAAGATTGAAATAAATGTAACGATATGGTAAACTGGGAATACTTACTGTCATTCAGTAAATCTTTAATAAATAATAAAAATTTAAAATAAAAATAATTTGTTTGATACTGATTTGGGGTTAGATACATATTCTCTGTTGCTCTGATTTTGTGGTTGAATTACCGAATTTAACCTGTAGAAAAAATAATTTAACCTGTGTGTTGAAATAAGAAGTCTAGAGTAATAGATTGAACGGCAAATATCCAACCTTAGAGAGCACCAACCAAAATAGTTTGTGTGATTGAAGGAATTTCAAGAACATGTTTAAAATGTTTAAGATTCGGCAATTCAAGCTTTTTGAAATTTCCTACTGAATGTAATGTTAATGTGAATTTATCTAATTATAAAAATCTATATTTTGCTGTCTATTACAACTATTTTCTGTAAACTTCTCTTTGTCGTTTATACTATGAATACGTTTTATGTAGTGTGATGTTTGCCTAAATATTCTGATTTAATTCCTGTGTTGTTTTTAATTTTTTTTTGGTATTGTAATAAAGGAAATTTGTTTTATTTGACTTACTGATTCACAACCAAGTGACCTAGTGCCAAAAAAAAATCATGGATTTTATCAAAGGTATAAATAGAGTGACTGATTCCACCGGCCTTCTTGTAGCGGCTCCCATGGTCAAGGCATGAAAACTAAATACTTGGTCTGCATCCAGTTTGGTGGATTTAGACATAATTAGCAACTATTTTGGTTGATTCCAAATATATCATCTATTTAGTTTTTAGTTATCGTCTATTTTTTTTAGTTGTAAGTATAAATTAATTCCTAGTTTTCTTTATTTCAAAAATTGTAACCAAACTATATTCTTAATTAAATAACTTTTTTCCAGTTTAATAAAAACCAAATCATCTAAAGTAAGCCGGCAAAAATTAATTTTCAGAATTTGTTTTCCTCTAGAACTGTTAGCATTTTTGCGTGGTTGTGTTTTCTAGATATTATCCTTTTACATGGAAAATTTTCACAACGAAAATATTCGTGGGGAAAAAGATAACATGCACTAGCAAATTAAATTACGCACGAAACTGTCTCGTTTTCATCTCTATTTTTAAAACTCTTAATTGGTCGAGCGTCTGGTGTGCCTGAGATACCCGGGCACAAATAAAACATACCAAATAACTCTTTTACGTCTTTACTAGTTTAAACTAGCAAGTTAGAAATATTATCGAATCAAATATTATTGATTTGAAGTATCATACCCTAGATTCGCTCATAGGATGAATTTACAAACGCTAAAAGTAAACAGATAAGCCTTTTAAAGCATTTCCCAAATTATACTATTACTCTTAATATCCTGTATTATCGATCAACCAGTTGGTTTATAAAATATTTTTGGCCATCTATTGCAGCACAAAATTTTCTTAATAACTCCTAATAATAATATTTATTTTCAAAAAAAATGCAGAAATGAATTTTCAATAATGTATTTAACAATAACGGATTTAAACATGATAAATCACTGAAACATATAAACTAGTGAATATTTGTGAAGCATTTAATATTTCACAAATATGCACTACATGCAAACTACAGCCTATATATAATACAAGCAAATAACACCAATAAAATAAAAAAAACACACTCACGGTAACAAAGTCTATAAGGACTTTAAACAGTGCAACTCACAGTACCTCCAATCAGATTTAGTACGTTCAATATTAGTAAAATAGAATTGTTTCCGCCATCGATTAAGTAGCGACAAATTCTCGCATCGGATGAGTTTCATAACCTGGTAAATCTTAATCTGGTAAGTTTTATAAAATTACGCAATTACTTCTTCAATCAGAATTATAAACATTTTAAATCTATTAGATCACTGAACGTTTTTTAACTTTACCTAGTGTAAGAAAACCTGGATAATACTATTTATTTTTGATAAATTCATGGCTCATTTTTCTTAACCAATATTTTAATTTAAATACCGTTAAACTTAAATGGGTAAAAAAAATAAACCCGATTTGATGTAGTTTGACAGGGAACATATTTTCAAAATGAGTTATTACTAAGTTATGTTGATTTTTAGTCCTTCACGGATGGAAAATTACAACGTGTTTTCATTCCGGGTGTACATCCGTTCACTAGTGTAGTTCTGAAATGAACAGTTTTGCTTACGTTTCGTCAAAGTCACATTTTCGAAGCTTTCTTTCTCGCGTCCGAATAGAGTCTCTACTCGTGAAGGACTAAGAATCAACCCATATGAATATATATATATATATATATATATATATATATATATATATATATTAACCTGATAAATAACTCATTTTGAAAATATTAATATTGTGTCCAGCGTTAAAGATATTAAAGATATATTTTGTGCTGCAATAGGTTGCCAAAAATATTTTATAAACCAACTGGTTGATAGATAATACAGGATATTAAGAGTAATAGTATAATTTGGGAAATGCTTTAAAAAGTTTATCTGTTTACTTTTAGTGTTTGTAAATTCATCCTATGAGCGAATCTAGGGTATGATATTTCAAATCAATAATTTTTGATTCGATAATATTTCTAACTTGCTAGTTTAAACTAGTAAAGACGTAAAAGAGCTTTTTGTTATTTTTTATTTGTGCCCGGGTATCTCAGGCACACCAGCGGTTCGACCAATTAAGAGTTTTAAAAATAGAGATGAAAACGAGACAGTTTCGTGCGTAATTTAATTTGCTATTGCATGTTATCTTTTTCCGCACGAATATTTTCGTTGAGAAAATTTTCCATGTAGAAGAATAATATACGGAAAACACAACCATGCAAAAATGATAACAGTTCTAGAGGAAAATAAATTCTGAAAATTAATTTTTACCGGCTTACTTTAGATGATTTGGTTTTTATTAAACTGGAATAAAGTTATTTAAATAAGAATATGGTTTGGTTACAATTTTTGAAATAAAGAAAACTAGGAATTAAGTTACACTTACAACTAAAAAAAATAAATGATAACTAAAAAATAAATAGATGATATATTTGGAATCAACCAAAATAGTTACTAATTATGTCTAAATCCGCCAAACTGAATGCAGACCAAGTATTTAGTTTTTATGCCTTGACCATGGGCGCCGCTAGAACAAGGCCGGTGGAATAAGTCACTCTATTTATATCTTTGATAAATTCCATGATTTTTTTTGTCATTAGGTTCCTTGATTATGAATCAGTACGTCAAATACAACAAATTTCGTTTATTACAATACCAAAAAGAAATTAAAAACAACACAGGAGTTAAATCTGAATATTTAGTATGGGAAGGAAAGAGTTAGCTTTGCAGGTCGCAATTTTTGTACAGGGAATGCAAATAATAATAATAATCGTGTTATACTAATGTAAAAAACTGGTGTTAATTTTACCCATTTATACTTTTTTTTGTAATGACTATTGTTTGCAGATCATAAATAAAAATAGTTAAAAATTTAATACTTCATTATTAGTAGTAAGTTTAGATTTACATTTTTTAGGCATTAGGTATGCAAATATCATTTCTGCAAAATTAAAATTATTTCAAAATAAAATTTTCAAAGAATCACCCTCTTCGAACGAGGTTATTGCATTTCGGTAGTCAAGAATGTATTTTATTTTTCCTTTTCTTATTATTTGGTATTCATTGTTGATGATTATCACATTTGCAATTATTACTGTAGTTTCTTGCTTATGTGGTTTATCATTAATTTTTTTTTCCTGCTTGTTTGTATATTTGAAATATGTTATCGGTAGCTGCTTTATATAATATAGGATATAGAATTTGCACATTTTAATGTAAGATCTCTTTTGTCTAGCTTTGATGTATTTGTCTTGAGGTGATCGGCCTGTCTGAAACGTGGCTTAACTCGGATTTTCTAAGCAATGGTGTAGCTATCAGCGATTATAATATTATTCATAAAAATAAATAAGGATGAGGTGGGGGCGTTGCCTTTTATTTAAAAAAGTTTAGTAACTTTTCTGTATTAGATATTGGTGTTCAGAACTCGACGCTCGAACAACTATGGGTAAGAAAAAATGAATGAAAAAAAGATTGGCTTAGGAAACCTTGTATAGATCTCCAGACTGTAAATTGGCACTGTGTCTGGATGATGTAGAAAACTCTGTTGTTCAAATAATTCCACAACTTAACTATCTAAGTTTTGGTGGCGATCTTAATGTCGACATCCTCAACAAAAATCACAATTTGTAATTTTTCCAAAGTTTTTAAAAAAATATGAATTGCAGCAATTTATCTCACAACCTATTCGAATCACGGACGCATCTACGGGTTTAATTGATATTATCGTTTGCTCTTCCCCTGAAATTATAACTAGTACCAATGTGTTAAATCAAGATGGTATATCCAATCACAAAATGGTAACTTTTTAATTAAAAATTGAAAAAAGCATGAAACCTCCTATATTCCTCACCTATAGTGACTACAAGAATTTTCATATGACTTCGTGATTTTAATCTATAATTAACTAGAATCAATTTTTTATCTTAATAACGTAGACGAAATGACTGGTTTCTTAAGTACAAATATGCACAACTTTACGATGTCCATACTCCTTTGAAACGTCGTAAGATTACTAATGCCCCCGCACCTTGGTTAGTTACTAACTTAAGATTTATGACAAATGAGCGAAAAAAGCCGTTACTGGGTATAAGAAAAAGAAAATTGAATTGGTTGGAAATGAATACAAAATTCTAAGAAATTATGTTAATATGGCCGCAAAATCATTAAAAAGGCTTTTTTTGCAGCACTCTTTTCAAACTAACCCTAACATGGAAAACCTTAAACTATCTAAATATAACGTCTAATAACAAAACTACTGCTAATGCATACAACGATTTTCTTTAAATACATTTAACTTTGCAGCTATTTCAAAAATTGAGGTAAATAAAATTATTACCAACATTAAAATTAACGCTTTTGGTTCTGATGGAATCAATCTAAAATGTTGCTTTACTTAGTATCACATATAACTCTATAGTTAACCTTTCTTTTTAATAAATGCACTCTGTAAATTTCCGGTAACTTGGAGAATGGCAAAGATCGTCCCTGACCTTAAATATTCAAAACCCTGTTCTATAAATCATTTTCGACCTATAACTAACTATTCTTCCGTCTCTTTCGAAAGTAATGGAAAAAATCGTTTATATTCAACTACAAAGTTACTTAAAAAAAAAGAGCATTCTACTATTAACTCAGTCGGGATTCCTAGAAAATCATAGTACTTCCACTGCTCTTTTAAAATTGTGATAATAACGAACACCTATCTTATTCTACGTGATTATAGTAAAACGTCTCTCCCAATATTACATGATATATTACAGATTTAATAAAATGCCTTTAAATTTGTTTAAGAGTTATATCTCTGATAGACCGCAAAAAGTAGTTCTCAAACATTATATTTAAAACTCTGTATGTTTGGATCAGGAGTTGCTCAGGGCAGCGTCCTCGGACCTCTCATATTCTTCCTTTATGCAACAGATTTTCCCAGATTCTTGAGTCTTTGTGAGACTCATCCATACCCTGACGATACTCAACTTTATTTATCATTTAAAAGTATATTCATTGAAAGAGCTGCTGATCATATTACCAGAGATTTAAAAACTATTGTCTTGATATCGTTCATGGATAACAGTAATAAGGGTAAAACACAACTGTTTTTATTTGGAAAGGATAAGGTAGCCCTTGAAAATAACTAAAACGTTCAGCTCAAAATTAACCTCACCTTACTGAAACCAGGTGAGGAATTGAAAACCCTAGGTCTTATAATAGACAATGACCAGAGATTTTCAAGCTACATTTCTAGTCTAATTCAAAAATTGTTCTTGTCTTACGGTAGCTCTGCCCAAAAAGATAAATGCAGCATACAAAATATTCAGAACGCATGTCAATATTAAAAATTTCGTTCACATTTCGCCCAGTTTCACAAGTTTGGGATGGTTTAATATTGATGAACGGTATCCTCTTTATGTCTCATTTTGTTCAAACAATTTATCAATGAGAAAACGTTAGTTTACTAGTACAACCTACTTAAAAGTGGTTCTGTTGTCCATAACCTAAAATTTATTTTTTTATGAATTTATTACACGCTGATTACCATTATCTATCGTTACTGTTGATTTTTTCAGTTTTTCTTTTTCTTTTATAATAAATATACCAAATGTTATTTAGTACGTGTATTTTTAAACGGTGGTTATATATGAGCGTGTAAATACTTTTTAAAAAATTCATCTAATTTGTTCAAATTTCCCCGGAATCAATTCAATTCAATGTACGTATAACCACGGTTACTAATATTATATGTAAGCGCCATATGTACATATTGTCAAAAACTAAAATGATCGGTAGAATGGAACTTCGTGCTCCTAAAAACACCTCCTTTCACCCCCTATACTCCCCTCATGTACTTAATTTATTGACACATGAACTTTTTTGTGCTAAGGGTAAAGTTATTTATAATTTCCAAGTGCCGGGTAGTTTACCTCAGGACAACCCAGAATTACTTTTTTGGTTAATTATATTTCATATACCAAACTTCAAAGCAAAATGTTAACGCATCAAATAATTATAGCTAAAACTTTCCAAAAAAATATTTGAAAGGGCGGGACAATTTTTTTTTAATATGCTTGATACGGGACCACCTCGGCGCCACCCTAACTAGGATTAACTAAATAAAATTACTCCAAATTGGTCAAACCATCATGGAATAATCAGTGTACATACATAAATACGTAAGACGGTGTGTCACCATTACTCCCCGAGAAGTCACGTGTTAGCTTAAGGCAGGTGTGTCACCTGTGCTGAAGAAGTCAGGGGAAACGACCTTTCTTTGGGCTCGAGACCATCGAATTGTCCCAATATCCGCTATTCTATACTACTTTTGTTGTGTTTGACTGTATAATTTTTTTAAAGACTAAACATTGAATCCATAGCCCATAATATTTATTCGGTAAAATGAATATACACTTATCACGTTTACACACTAATGTAGACTAATGGGACTACTGAAGCCGGAAAACCATAACCGGTCCACCCAAAAACCGAAGAAAGAACTTTACCAGCGTTTAGGAAATTTTAGTCAGCACTTACGATTATCGATAGATCCCAATAATTGAAAATTTTATCGCGACTCATGAATCGATAACTATCGGTATAGCGGTAAATATCGATATCTATTTACATATCGATAACTGTCGATAAATGCGTAGAATTCGATCCGAAACCGATCTATTTCTGTCAATAAAACGTCAGATTAATACATGGTTAAAATCAGCATTTGTATCTCGTTATGGTAAATTGATTTTTTTGCAAAAACCGAATAAAAATAAAATTTTTAATTGCTTTTTCTATGGTAACGCTTACAACTAATTATGACAAGAATCCAAAAACTTAGTAAATATACATTGTGCTCTATTTAATATTTTAAATTCAGTATAACTTCCGCTTTAATCGGACGTTGAATTTAAATGTATTAATGATCAAATTGATTACTGTATGGATTTTTGTTAACGTTATAAGATTGAAATAAATGTAACGATATGGTAAACTGGGAATACTTACTGTCATTCAGTAAATCTTTAATAAATAATAAAAATTTAAAATAAAAATAATTTTTTTGATACTGATTTGGGGTTAGATACATATTCTCTGTTGCTCTGATTTTGTGGTTGAATTACCGAATTTAACCTGTAGAAAAAATAATTTAACCTGTGTGTTGAAATAAGAAGTCTAGAGTAATAGATTGAACGGCAAATATCCAACCTTAGAGAGCACCAACCAAAATAGTTTGTGTGATTGAAGGAATTTCAAGAACATGTTTAAAATGTTTAAGATTCGGCAATTCAAGCTTTTTGAAATTTCCTACTGAATGTAATGTTAATGTGAATTTATCTAATTATAAAAATCTATATTTTGCTGTCTATTACAACTATTTTCTGTAAACTTCTCTTTGTCGTTTATACTATGAATACGTTTTATGTAGTGTGATGTTTGCCTAAATATTCTGATTTAATTCCTGTGTTGTTTTTAATTTTTTTTTGGTATTGTAATAAACGAAATTTGTTTTATTTGACTTACTGATTCACAACCAAGTGACCTAGTGACAAAAAAAAATCATGGATTTTATCAAAGGTATAAATAGAGTGACTGATTCCACCGGCCTTCTTGTAGCGGCTCCCATGGTCAAGGCATGAAAACTAAATACTTGGTCTGCATCCAGTTTGGCGGATTTAGACATAATTAGCAACTATTTTGGTTGATTCCAAATATATCATCTATTTAGTTTTTAGTTATCGTCTATTTTTTTTAGTTGTAAGTATAAATTAATTCCTAGTTTTCTTTATTTCAAAAATTGTAACCAAACTATATTCTTAATTAAATAACTTTTTTCCAGTTTAATAAAAACCAAATCATCTAAAGTAAGCCGGCAAAAATTAATTTTCAGAATTTGTTTTCCTCTAGAACTGTTAACATTTTTGCGTGGTTGTGTTTTCTAGATATTATCCTTTTACATGCAAAATTTTCACAACGAAAATATTCGTGGGGAAAAAGATAACATGCACTAGCAAATTAAATTACGCACGAAACTGTCTCGTTTTCATCTCTATTTTTAAAACTCTTAATTGGTCGAGCGTCTGGTGTGCCTGAGATACCCGGGCACAAATAAAACATACCTAAAAATTTTTTTTCGTCTTTACTAGTTTAAACTAGCAAGTTAGAAATATTATCGAATCAAATATTATTGATTTGAAGTATCATACCCTAGATTCGCTCATAGGATGAATTTACAAACGCTAAAAGTAAACAGATAAGCCTTTTAAAGCATTTCCCAAATTATACTATTACTCTTAATATCCTGTATTATCGATCAACCAGTTGGTTTATAAAATATTTTTGGCCATCTATTGCAGCACCAAAATTTTCTTAATAACTCCTAATAATAATATTTATTTTCAAAAAAAATGCAGAAATGAATTTTCAATAATGTATTTAACAATAACGGATTTAAACATGATAAATCACTGAAACATATAAACTAGTGAATATTTGTGAAGCATTTAATATTTCACAAATATGCATTACATGCAAACTACAGCCTATATATAATACAAGCAAATAACACCAATAAAATAAAAAAAACACACTCACGGTAACAAAGTCTATAAGGACTTTAAACAGTGCAACTCACAGTACTTCCAATCAGATTTAGTACGTTCAATATTAGTAAAATAGAATTGTTTCCGCCATCGATTAAGTAGCGACAAATTCTCGCATCGGATGAGTTTCATAATCTGGTAAATCTTAATCTGGTAAGTTTTATAAAATTACGCAATTACTTCTTCAATCAGAATTATAAACATTTTAAATCTATTAGATCACTGAACGTTTTTTAACTTTACCTAGTGTAAGAAAACCTGGATAATACTATTTATTTTTGATAAATTCATGGCTCATTTTTCTTAACCAATATTTTAATTTAAATACCGTTAAACTTAAATGGGTAAAAAAAATAAACCCGATTTGATGTAGTTTGACAGGGAACATATTTTCAAAATGAGTTATTACTAAGTTATGTTGATTTTTAGTCCTTCACGGATGGAAAATTACAACGTGTTTTCATTCCGGGTGTACATCCGTTCACTAGTGTAGTTCTGAAATGAACAGTTTTGCTTACGTTTCGTCAAAATCACATTTGGCATTTTCGAAGCTTTCTTTCTCGCGTCCGAATAGAGTCTCTACTCGTGAAGGACTAAGAATCAACCCATATGAATATATATATATATATATATATATATATATATATATATATATATATATATATATTAACCTGATAAATAACTCATTTTGAAAATATTAATATTGTGTCCAGCGTTAAAGATATTAAAGATATATTTTGTGCTGCAATAGGTGGCCAAAAATATTTTATAAACCAACTGGTTGATAGATAATACAGGATATTAAGAGTAATAGTATAATTTGGGAAATGCTTTAAAAAGTTTATCTGTTTACTTTTAGTGTTTGTAAATTCATCCTATGAGCGAATCTAGGGTATGATATTTCAAATCAATAATTTTTGATTCGATAATATTTCTAACTTGCTAGTTTAAACTAGTAAAGACGTTAAAGAGCTATTTGTTATTTTTTATTTGTGCCCGGGTATCTCAGGCACACCAGCGGTTCGACCAATTAAGAGTTTTAAAAATAGAGATGAAAACGAGACAGTTTCGTGCGTAATTTAATTTGCTATTGCATGTTATCTTTTTCCGCACGAATATTTTCGTTGAGAAAATTTTCCATGTAGAAGAATAATATACGGAAAACACAACCATGCAAAAATGATAACAGTTCTAGAGGAAAATAAATTCTGAAAATTAATTTTTACCGGCTTACTTTAGATGATTTGGTTTTTATTAAACTGGAATAAAGTTATTTAAATAAGAATATGGTTTGGTTACAATTTTTGAAATAAAGAAAACTAGGAATTAAGTTACACTTACAACTAAAAAAAAAATGATAACTAAAAAATAAATAGATGATATATTTGGAATCAACCAAAATAGTTACTAATTATGTCTAAATCCGCCAAACTGAATGCAGACCAAGTATTTAGTTTTTATGCCTTGACCATGGGCGCCGCTAGAACAAGGCCGGTGGAATAAGTCACTCTATTTATATCTTTGATAAATTCCATGATTTTTTTGTCATTAGGTTCCTTGATTATGAATCAGTACGTCAAATACAACAAATTTCGTTTATTACAATACCAAAAAGAAATTAAAAACAACACAGGAGTTAAATCTGAATATTTAGGCAAACATCAGATTACATAAAACGAATTTATAGTATAAACGACAAAGAGAAATTTACACGAAATAGTTGTAATAGACAGCAAAATATAGATTTTTATAATTAGATAAATTCACATTGCCATTACTGAAACATTCAGTAGGAAATTTCAAAAAGATTGAATTGCTTGAATTGAAATTTAAACATTTTAAACATGTTCTTAAAAATCCTTCAATCACACAAAATATTTTGGTTGGTGCTCTTTAAGACTGGATATATGCCGTTCAGTCTATTACTCTAGACTTATTATTTCAACACACAGGTTAAATTATTTTTTCTACAGGTTAAATTCGATAATTCAACCACAAAATCAGAGCAACAAAGTATATGTATCTAACCCCAAATCAGTAGGTATCAAACGAATTATTTTTATTTTAAATTTTTATTATTTATTAAAGATTTACTGAATGACAGTGAGTATTCCCAGTTTACCATATCGTTACCATTTTAGACATTTATTTCAAACTTATAACGTTAACAAAAATCCATACAGTAATCAATTTGATCATTAATACATTTAAATTCGACGTCCGATTAAAGTGGAAGTCATACTGAACTTAAAATATTAAATAGGGCACAATGTATATTTCTATAACTTTTTGGAGTATTCTCATAATTATTTGTAAGCGTTACCTTAGAAAAAGCAATTAAAAATTTTATTTTTATTCGGTTTTTGCAAAAAAGAATCAATTTAACATAACGAGATACAAATGCTGATTTTAACCATGTATTAATCTGACGTTTTATTGACAGAAACAAATACTGGGATCTATCAGTAAACGTAAATTTCCTAAACGCTGGTTAAGTTCTTTCTTCGGTTTCGGGGGACCGGTTATGGTTTTCCGGCATCACTTACCGCATTAGTCTACATTAGTGTGTACAAGTGATAAGTGTATATTTATTTTACCGAATAAATATTATGCGCTATGGATTCAATGTTTAGTCTTTTAAAAATTATACAGTCAAACACAACAAAAGTAGTATAGAATAGCGGATATTGGAACAATTCGATGGCCTCGAGCCCAAAGAAAGGTCGTTTCCCCTGACACAGGTGACACACCTGCTTTAAGCTGACACGTGACTCTTCGGGGAGTAATGGTGACACACCGTCTTACCTATTTATCTATGTACACTGATTATTCCATGATGGTTTGACCAGTTTGGAGTAATTTTAGTTAGTTAATCCTAGTTAGCGTGGCGCAGCCGCCGAGGTGGTCCCATAGCAAGCATATTAAAAAAAATTGCCCCGCACTTTCAAATATTTTTTTGGAAAGTTTTAGCTATAATTATTAAATGCTTTAACAATTTGCTTTAAAGTTTGGTATATGAAATATAATTAACCAAAAAAGTAATTCTGGGTTGTGCTGAGGTAAACTACCCGGCACTTGGAAATTATAAATAACTTCACCCTTAGCACAAAAAAGTTGTCAATAAATTAACTATATGAGGGGAGTATAAGGGGTCAAAGGAGGTGTATTTAGGAGCACGAAGTCCAATTCTACCAATCATTTTAGTTTTTGACAATATGTAGATATGGCGCTTACATATAATATTAGTAACCGTGGTTCTACGTACATTGAATTGAATTGATTCCGGGAAAATTTGTCAAAATTAAATGAATTTTTTAAAATATATTTATGTTAACGCTTGGATCATCAACCTATAGCAAGTATATTAATAGTTTCAGAGATAAATTGAAGATGTTTTAATATGTGGCATTAAAATTTGATACATAATATGTAAATAAACAAAAAAGTAAATAGCTACATCCTCTGATTTAGGGGGAATTTAGGAATAAACCTATTCTCCTATGATATAGATTTATTTATTGTCAAAAAAAATCTAGATTATGAACTATGTATGGTTTTGTCATACAACACCTCATTTAATGGATTCAAAAATGTCTTTTGTTAGAATTTCTGTTTCAGATCGAAAAAGGTTTATTACAAGTTTCTCATCGAATAATTATTAAATTTAATGAATATTTTTAATTATTGAACAAGCCTAACATCTGACTTTTTTCTTTTAATAATTAACAGTACATCTTTTATATATCAGTTGTAAAATACGTCTGAATTGTAAGTAAGTAATATCACTAACTGCTGATTATCATGTTACTCCTTTACATGTTATTTAATATGGCATACTCCTTTACATGTTATTTAATATGGCATACTCCTTTACATGTTATTTAATATGGCATAATATGGCATAGATAATAAAAATAACTTTCAGGTTATGGATAACAACACCCTCTTTAAGTAGGTTGTACTAGTAGACTGGCGTTTTCTTATTGATAATTGTTTTAACCAAATGAGACATAAAGAGGATACCGTTCATCAATATTAAACCATCCGAAATATACTATAATAATATATAATGTACATATATATTTATTTACTTCTTAATCAAAACAAAACTGACAAAATTCTCTATTTTCTATTTTATATCGTCCTTTATTAAAATAAGTAGTATATTTTATTAAATTATTGAAATAACCACATAAAGACCAAATTTTAAAGTAGCCTATGAAAACAATCAAATAAATTCTTCACCGAATTTCAACTCTATCGGCTGTCTTCAAATTTTTCTAATTTTTTCTGAGTTAATGCTTTTTACGTAGGTAATCAAATGTAACAAGAGTTTGGGAGAATGTTTAAGAGGAAGCTCCGAAATAGGTCGATCATACTATTGTAGTTACGGCGCGTGTGTAATAAAACTCGTGTTTTAGTTTTATATATCTTTAATTATGGTTTTATCGATGATCCTGATAACCTAACAGGACAGATCCACCTAATAGTACAGGTTTTGTTAAAACAATTGTTGCTTAAATATAGACTCGGGAATTTACTTGATCCGCTGCCGTGTATCTTCTTTACAGCCTCACCAAAACTAAGCTAACTTTATGAAAATAAATAATACTCATTTTTACTTCCCTGGTAAAGGGAACCTTTTAATAAAAATATGGCGAAACAAAATGGCGACCTAGTAAAATGTTAAAAAAATTATTACTAAAAAAAAAGGAATATAATATTTTGCTTTGAATCCAAGACTGCAAAATAAAATGGCGGTCTAATAATAGTAAATTCTAAATGGCTTATTCTGCAAACAATAATATTCACTTACATCATTTAAAAACAGGCCTAACCAAAACGCAATTCGATTTTTAAAATAACCATGTACATATAAAATTATAAGTTATAAGAACACTCATCTATTCCCAGCGAGGCCTGTAGCGGAAATTCAATAACACATGTTTATATTACGCAGAATAACAACTTAACCATTAAGAAGTCCGATCAATGCTGCGTCGGTACACCCAGACTCTAGTTAAACATTCGGTTGAATTCGGAGCTTCCTCTTAGTCCATATATATATATATATATATATATATATATATATATATATATATATATAAATATATATATAGTTTTAATTTTATAATTGTATTATAACGCAATTTTTGTTTACAGAACCACTGTCGAATGCCAAATACATAATTTCAGAGAAAAGTTTTTCATTTGAATATCATATATTTTTCTTCAAAATTATCATAAAGTTCCATTTTTGATTCAAATTTAATTCATGCAAATTACTTCCTTCAATACCTCCCCAATCCAGGATGCCATAAGTCAGGTGAGGTTATATCAGTGACTAACTAGTTAGACTTTAGAAATAAGCAAGATATCCCGTTCTAGTTAACAATCATCTTAATTGGTTTTTCACACACTTGACTTTTGGTCAAATGATAATCCCAAATATTTTTATACAATTTTTAGTAATATGCTTTAAAAACAATTAAATTTGGTTTAGTCTTGATCTGCGTCCGATTTTAGAATATCCCAAGTTTACCTCTCCTATACTATAGCCATATCGTCATCGAAAAGTATATTAAGTAAGTAATTTCTTTGAATCGAAATATTAATAGATCATTAACATACATGGTGAGTAAAAGAGGTTCAAGTTTAGTCCCTTGATGAACTCCGTATGTAACGACTCTTGTGTGGATCTGCTAGCTCATAATCCTTTAGTAACCTAAATGCAGGCCTTCTTAAACCTTACGGATTTCGTAGTAGGTGCTTGTGACAGGCAGTATCAAATGCCTTTGATAAGTTTACAAAAATGCACTATTTTCCTGCTAGTGGCTTATATATTTTTAAAATTAAATTATAGCGACTTCAGTAAAACGACCCTCTCTAAAACCAAACTGATTGTCAGAAAGAATGCTAAATTTATTCATAAACTAGGATATTCTTATCTTTATATATTTTTAGAAAGAAATATAGAGCGATATTTTTTTTATAAAGGTTTGATAATACCTAGTTTTAAGCAGTTTAGAAACTATGCCAATCTATAATTTGAACTTAAAATTAGAATAATGTTTGCAAACGACAGGGTAATAATTACGTAAACTATCATGCAAATAATCAGTCTACATTCCATTTACCATTGGCCATTACGTAAGTGGAAAAGCCCTTGGTATCGTAACCTATCTTAATCTCGTTCAGTACTACCACCATATTAGGTTGGAGGTACAGCTCTGAATAATCCTTCAATAAGTTAAGCTTTCCTATTTCTTAGTTAATTTCTAAGTGACAAGTCCCCTTTAAAGATACACAGAGAGTCTGTTTAAGTTTCATATCCAAAGAGTACATCGATTAGTTGTAAAAATATACTATTGCGACCATTCCGGTAAAAAACATTTTTTGGTACATTTACCCATTAGTCAAAATCCTAATTTATTAGATATTTGCACACCGATTGCCATTTTAGTATGGATTTTTTAATAACCTGACTTGCAAATGTCGATTATGCAAAACTATCTGGATCAGAGTCACAAGGTTTTCTCATCGGCATAGCTAGGGGGTGGAGCAGGAGAGAGAGAGAGCTGTTTTTTTTTAAATTTCATAATTAAACATCAAAATTACAAAGCCAGATTCTCAATGAAACCGCTGATAAGACATTTCCCACACGGCGATTTCAAGAAAAATTTGGTTTTCGCTGACGGAGATTTACAGATTCATATATTTCATTTTATTTGATACTTTATATACAAATCATTCTCGTTATACATTTCGTAGTGTAATTACATCCTTTTGTTTTTTGTTTCTTAAAAATAGCTCTTAAATCAAAATATTTAATTGGCGTTATCTGTAGGATAGTGGGGAGGCGATTTTTCGTATTGGACGGAAGAAGATTGCTGCTTGTAGTTTTAACTTCTTGACGCTATCCAGGATAACCTAAGAATAGCCCAATACGTCCACCCATAGAAGATAATCGGGAAGGAAAAACTAATACATATCTGCTTTTCCTTTTTGCCTCTCCTATACCCTAAGCTTAAGAATTTGAGTTAGGGATATTTTTAGGGACAGTACATCGTGCATAATTTTAAGCTTTGTTTCATTCTCGAAAAGTATAAGAAAAGAGTGTACAATCGCGTAAGACATAGCTTATCAGAGTTATCACCAGTTAATCAATATCTACAAAAAATCAATTAGAATCTCATCAGCGATTGGTTTTTCTACAATTTTAATAATTGTTACCATGATTGGATTATTACTATGGAATAGAAGAACCCTAACAAACTATCTGAGGACTGTTTGCCGTAAAAAAAACTTCCCACGAAGAATCAAAGACTCATACATTTTTTATTTAACATTTTATATACAAATCATTCTCATTCTACATTTGGAAACTAGTCCTCCCAAATCAACGTATTTAAACATAGCTGTTAGTTGACAGTTTTAATTACCATGGCGATTAGGTTTGGTCTAACTCTTAAACCTTTTTAGTGAATACGGGGGTTTATATTTTGTGTTGTCAAAAATTGTATGTCTCAGTACTTGTAAACATACAATTTTTAAATGGAATTCGATGCTTTGTCATCTTTAATAATACAATTTTTGCATGATTTCCATCTATGAATGCTATTTTTTACATTAAAAGTCTTTATGGCAACAATTTCCTCATATGATTTGTTTTTGAAATGCATGGGGTAAACGAAATAACACGAAATAAGTATCTTAAATAAATTTAGTTTTTAGTACTTCCCAAAATAATGAAAATATATTCGTATGAGCACTTGCCCGCAAATGCTTTGTTTTCAATATACCGGGTAATCGCAATCTGTAAATCCAGATATATATATATATATATATATATATATATATATATATATATATATATATATATATATAAATATTTATAAATATATATATATATATATATATATATATATATATATATATATATATATATATATATATATATATATATATATATATATATATATATATATATATATATATATATATATATATATATATATATATATATATATATATATATATATATATATATATATATATATATATATATATATATATATATATATATATATATATATATATATATATATATATATAAATCATATAAACCTTTTTTTCATATTTTAGGCTAATTGTTAGCTAAATTTGTTGACTTATTTTATGTTAATCTGTTTTCCCTATGTATTTTATATGGGATTTGAGCAAAGTTTATCATTTTGAATCTAATAAACTAGTTATATATAATGGATGAAGGTCATCAAGACTTCTGATGAGAAAAGTCACACGGACATCATATGAAAATTTTATCAAAATTGGCAGTGTATCTACACAGACACACACACACACACACACTATTTTGATATATCGACGGATTTTTTCCAACAACACACCATTATTGCAATTAATACGAATATTTTTTTCATCAATTTGATATTTGATATATCGACGGATTTTTCCAACGAACAAATATAGCTAGTCGATATCCAAAGTGGGTAGTGATATTTATTCTGTTATTAAATCAAAAACTACAGTTTTTTATTCCTTTGATATTTTAGAAAAATCCACAGAAACAAAAGTCTATTCCAGTGAGATCAGGTGACTTTTGCAAACCATTGTTCAATACAGGTACCAAATTCATCAGATTTTTTTTTTTCGATTTGAATATAAAACGTTACCCCATGAGCTTCTTTTGGTAGAAAAGCTGTCCAGTCTCGAAATTTCTTACGATACTAACTAAAATTGGAGCTGTAAATATTTCTGTCCTTATAAACAGTTGCTTCATTCGTAATCAGCAAAATGAAAGCATCTGCATTATTGTCCTGGGGTTCACAATTGTTATTATAAACTCATTTATCCCAGTAAAAGTTGATCCCAGGTGTTTCTAATGATAAACAAAGTTTTCTCACACTCTTTTCTTTTTATTAAAGACGCACTATTGGATTTGCATATACTGTCTGATCCTGGTTATCCGTTAGCATAGAATAGATGTAAATTCTATAATCCACTGTTTTATATTATTAAGAACACTTACAAAATTCAAATATATTAAAGTATACAAAATTCATAAATATTAAAATATATAACATAAACACTCACCATTTCAAATATTTTTTTGGCAATTTATCATATTAACTCAAATACGATCAAATTGAATAGCATTAGAGCTATCCATGTCTACTTGGACAGACGTGGGTCTATATAGTGATTAGTGGTCAACCAACAATATAGCCTATATGTGGTCATAATGCAGAAGTAACTCGATATGTCTTTATTGGCAAATGAACCGCCTATTTGATATTTGGGGAGTATTTGCATTAGAGCTTTGTTGAATGATCAAAATTGTTTTAAGTACATAGATATACACTTTACCAAAAAATATTATGCAATGTATTGCTTAATTTAAAACTTGGATAAAACCGAAAAATTCTTAACTGATTTTATTTTTATTTATTCCAAAACCTTTTTTTTTTCCTATTTTAATACCTCTTGAAATATTTAACATCAAATATATCATAGGTGATGTACAGGGTATATTAATATCACGAAATGGTTTCTCTAGGCTTTTTTAATTTAATGAGTCTCCATGGGGATTCTAAAACAAGTAGGATATATATTTGCATAATATTATATATGGGTACTAAAGATATTCACTTAGAATTGGCTATCGATATGTGCACTGGTCCATTCAGTTTGAAAATCTGGAGTGAAAGCTGATAAAACGTATCTGAATCACGTTCTAGACCTCCGACGTTGACATATGATAACTGATAAAAGGTATCTGAATCACGTCCTAGATCTCCGACGTTGACATATGATAAAAAATGCATACACTTATAGCTTCAATGGAATCAGTTTTAATCTATCAATATTTCACTGCTATAAGTTTCGATTTTGAAGATATCAATGCACTACATCCGCAATTTTTAACTATGAAACTTCATTTACTCTCACCTACTATTAACTTTTTAGACATTTTAATCAATCTTTTATCCTGTGTTTACATCGCAAATTTTGGAAACGTTCGCAGCCAAATTTTGGAACGTTTTAAAGTGTCAGGTGGCTAGATCCATCCACTGCCCCCAAAATCGGTAAAAACCGATAATGCTTTGCCATGGTAATTTCTCGATATATCATGATTCTGATGAAGTGACACGTTGTCACTACACAAACAAACCAAAGCATACTCATCCGACCGCTGGTATACCCTTTATGTGTTGCTAGATTTTTTGTGTCCTAGCTATATATATATATATAGAATAGATGTAAATTCTATAATCCACTGTTTTATATTATTAAGAACACTTACAAAATTCAAATATATTAAAGTATACAAAATTCATAAATATTAAAATATATAACATAAACACTCACCATTTCAAATATTTTTTTGGCAATTTATCATATTAACTCAAATACGATCAAATTGAATAGCATTAGAGCTATCCATGTCTACTTGGACAGACGTGGGTCTATATAGTGATTAGTGGTCAACCAACAATATAGCCTATATGTGGTCATAATGCAGAAGTAACTCGATATGTCTTTATTGGCAAATGAACCGCCTATTTGATATTTGGGGAGTATTTGCATTAGAGCTTTGTTGAATGATCAAAATTGTTTTAAGTATATAGATATACACTTTACCAAAAAATATTATGCAATGTATTGCTTAATTTAAAACTTGGATAAAACCGAAAAATTCTTAACTGATTTTATTTTTATTTATTCCAAAACCTTTTTTTTTTCCTATTTTAATACCTCTTGAAATATTTAACATCAAATATATCATAGGTGATGTACAGGGTATATTAATATCACGAAATGGTTTCTCTAGGCTTTTTTAATTTAATGAGTCTCCATGGGGATTCTAAAACAAGTAGGATATATATTTGCATAATATTATATATGGGTACTAAAGATATTCACTTAGAATTGGCTATCGATATGTGCACTGGTCCATTCAGTTTGAAAATCTGGAGTGAAAGCTGATAAAACGTATCTGAATCACGTTCTAGACCTCCGACGTTGACATATGATAACTGATAAAAGGTATCTGAATCACGTCCTAGATCTCCGACGTTGACATATGATAAAAAATGCATACACTTATAGCTTCAATGGAATCAGTTTTAATCTATCAATATTTCACTGCTATAAGTTTCGATTTTGAAGATATCAATGCACTACATCCGCAATTTTTAACTATGAAACTTCATTTACTCTCACCTACTATTAACTTTTTAGACATTTTAATCAATCTTTTATCCTGTGTTTACATCGCAAATTTTGGAAACGTTCGCAGCCAAATTTTGGAACGTTTTAAAGTGTCAGGTGGCTAGATCCATCCACTGCCCCCAAAATCGGTAAAAACCGATAATGCTTTGCCATGGTAATTTCTCGATATATCATGATTCTGATGAAGTGACACGTTGTCACTACACAAACAAACCAAAGCATACTCATCCGACCGCTGGTATACCCTTTATGTGTTGCTAGATTTTTTGTGTCCTAGCTATATATATATATATATATATATATATATATATATATATATATATATATACTTATATATATATATATATATATATACATTTATTGAGTTAAACAAATTATTTTTTTTTAATTTTTGCGATACATACATTTTTGGTTATGTATTCGACGCATAATATTTTTCCATTCTGCGATCTTGACTTAATTGAAAATGCATATGTAATAGATAGCATTTTGGCCGGGCGGTATGTTCCATTCTTCTTAATAAATATTTTCATTTATTTTTCATAATTTCATAATTATAAAATAAATAAATGCATTGTCTAAAGTAACACAGCAAATACGAACGAACAACATCTCACATATACTGTTAAATATGCCTACGTTTGGATCAATATCATTTTTGTCGTCTACATCTAGTCAACGTATGCGTATTCGTTCGCAAAATCCGCGTACTCGTCGAACACAAACAAACAAGCAGCATCGCCTGCATACGTTTGTTTCAATATTCGCTTTGATGTTTACATTTAGCGAACAAATGTATGGAAGGTGCATAAATATGTACACAACTGACAGCGACCCACGATTTTTCTGTTTGAAGACTCGTGAGCGAATCTGTTCGCACGGAAAAGGGTAAGTTCGTCGTCCATATTCTATTAAGTCTACATTAAGCGAATGTGTGCATGTCACACAATGTGGCCGTATTCACTCGTAAACTAAATGACTTAGCAAAAAAAAAACGACCGCATGGTTAGAAACGCATGGGTTCGCTTAGTGTGGGTGTAAAGTATATGGGCGACGAATACATGCGTTTGCTTGCGGACAGGTTCACTCGCTTGTCGGTACTTCAAAGAGAAAAATCGTTATACGTTCTCATTCGTGGACATATTTATGCACACCCTACGCATATTTTTGCTAAATATAGGCATCAAAATAAACCGACGCATATTTAACCGTATTCGTGTGATGTTGTTCGTTCGTATTCGCCAAGTAAGTATGCAGCTTAAAGTGTTCTTGCTTCACACATTCACATGTGGCCTCTAAAATTTTTTGGAATTTATTATTTTTGAGCTAGTAGTTATAGTTTTTTATAGTTTATGGTTTATCAATATTTCCAACTTATTTTAAAAATTGATTAATTACTATTACTATTATTAAAAATACAGTCCATTTCTCTCCGAATCCATCAGCTACATTCAATCACTCTGATCTGAAACAACTTCTTAAATACATTATCGGTGGTTTTTTAAATCAGTTGTGTTCCACTATATATTATATATATTATATAATTAATCTTACCTTAAAGTTCTTTTTATATCAGCCAAAATACAAAAAAGGATCGAGCTCAAAAAAATTCTTCATTTTTCATTTCATTTTTTATTGAACTGGCCTAGTCTATATATAACCTTTAGTAAATACGATTATAACCCCAAATTTACTAAACTGTAATAATCATATTCAAAAAAAGCCTGGCGATTGCCTTGTAGCAAAGCCATTGAAACAAGCATTACATATTCAAAAAAGAGATTTATTTAGACCAACTCTAACCTAAATGTTATAGGTTTAAGATGAGATTTGCGTCATTAAGACAATTTAGCTTTAGTTGCCACGATAATTAGATCTGTTCTAATCCTTAAACTTGTTTACTGAATCTGGAGCAGTTTCGGACAGGAAAATTTTGGTGTTTTTGTTAAGAGAGCTCGAGGATGATATGTGCCAATACTAAACCCTGTAAAAATATTGAAACATTTAAGACCTCAATATAGTTAAACGACACAAAACGGGCTATTACATTTTTACTTTTTGTCTTCTTCACCTTGGTGATTATTTATTTTCCAAAGAAGTGGAGTACAATAAAGTACACTAAGAGAATATAAATAAAAAATTATAATCTAAGTCTCAAACGAACGAACTTTAATGAGAAAAATGCGAATTATTAATATAACAAATCTTGGTTTAAAACATAATAAATTACTCTATTTACATTTGTTTAAACACTGCTTCCAGCGGCAAGGTGAAGGATAATTTTACCCGGATCTACTACTGCCTTTTAAAATATATTGTTTCAATATTTATAAGAGTAATATGCCATTTGCTACTAGTAATTTTAATCATAGTTGTTTACCAGATTAACCTGACAATAGTCAGTTGCAGATTAACGAACATCGTTATACCTGGTTCTTCAAGAAATCATAGAAATAGGAGTAAAAATCCTTGTCAAGACAACGTCCTATTTAGTATCCTGCATCTTGTACCAATACCCAGACGATTTAGATAAATAGCAAAAATCGTTGAAAAGAGAGATTTTTAAACTACTTGGTACCGCTTATGTTCTACATTTTTATTAAGCAAAAAATAAACGTTCAGAATACTGAGTAAGTTGAAATATGAAATATTTTTTTTGTAAACAACATGATGTGATATAAAATAGGCATTTATGCCCAAATAAAAAAAAAATTATTTCGAGAAAACAAAAATAAATGATAATAATAAAATAAGAAACTAGAAGTTTCCTTAACAATAAGGAAAAGTAAAAATACCCTTTACAGAATTCAGGAGACGAGTATAATTTCAAAAAATAAGTTCTGAAATAGTACGCCCTAGAGGTAAAATTAACATTCGGAAAGGCAAACTTGTATTTATTTCTCTTGTAAACATTCTTAAGGAAGCCAAAACGATTAAAAAGTAGTCTTTTTATTAACAGTGTTTAACTTACAGGGCAAAATGTTGGAAAAAATGCATATTTTAGGAACCCATTACATGAACATAGAAAACTCTCGCTATCGACAAAGTTCTTGTAAAAATTATTACTTTTGTTTTACCCCTCGCATATACCAGACCAAAGCGAATCTTAAAACTTACATACCACAAAAATATTAACAGAATATAAGCCCGTAAAATGTAGAAGGTTGTTTGTAAATAAATCATTTTGTTTACAAATTGTAGGCATTTAAATTTCGGTATAATTTTAAAAAATTGTACTTAAATTGTAGTAGTAGTGTAGTTTTTAACTTCGGTTTTGAAATGATAGAACGAAAGCTTTCACGGCTGTGGTCAATTATGGAATCAATTTCTGACGTTTCGCCTTCGATTGCACGAGGCATCTTCAGGGATCTTTACTTCACGAGATCGGAACACTGAATGAGCTCGGAGAGACCTAGGCCGGTTATTTATAGTCAACCTGTATTTACCGGAACGTGACTCGGTGTAACAATCGGTTTCCACGTATAATGAAGACTGAAGCCCGTATCTCTATTAAAATTATGCTTATACATTTCAATAGATTCTCTAATTTTGCGTTTATAGAATCCCGAAACCGGTGCAAGAACTTTGGTTTCTTTTACATTTATAACATGTCCAGTAGAATGTTGGTATTCAGATACAGCAGATTGTACAATTTGTTTCTTTCTGATACATCGTTCATGTTCCTTAAGACTAGTCGATATGGATCGTCCAGTTTCTCCAATATAGACATCACCACAGGAAGGAGGAATTACATATACTTCTTCCGTTTGGAAAGGAATAATGTCCTTTGGCGATCGCAAACATTGTCCAATTTTCTTGTGTGTGTTGAAGATTGTACGTATGTTGGACTGGCGAAGTAACCTTTCAATCTTGTCTGTGGTTCCGTGTATAAATGGAAGAACTACACTTCCTATCGGTAATTCCTTATCAATTCGTGTAGTAGGATTATTATGTTTTCTAATTGATCGAAAAGTCGGAAGTGATTCCATTTTGACACGGTCTAATCCCAAGAACCATGATTCCTTAATTCGGTTTTGAAAATTAAAAAAAAACGAAAGTAAGTTGGAATTGTCGCATTATTACAGAATGTCTTGACAACTATTATCAAGCATCAAGAAAATTTGAAGAGATAAGTAATAGAATGCTATTTTTTTTGAGAAAACAACGGTTGTTACCTCTCTTATACGAACAAAACGAAAACCCTTTACGAATTTAAGTCACTATTAATAAATTTTTAACTGACTTCAAAAAAAAAGAGGAGGTTATTAAATATAATTAAGTCACTATTAATACATTTTTAATGGACTTAAAAAAAAAGAGGAGGTTATTAAATATAATTCAATAACTAGTAGTTTTACATTTTCTAAAAAGTTATTCAAATAAGAAAGTAAAAAAAGACTATTTTTTATTTTTATTAATTAATGTAGACGCTATCTCATTAAGAAGTTCTTTAGAGTCTCTTCATTGCCAGACTCAATATCCATGGACATTGAGCGTGAAGTCTTACATACTTCACTAAATCGGCCATTTATTTTTGAAAGGCGATGTTATGGTCCCTTGGTGGTCTTTTATTAATTTCATTAGTCACCTCAATTTCAAAAAGTGCAATAATAAAACAATAACTAATATCAATTTAAAAAACCTTCAAGTAGTTAAAGACGGGGTAGGCTTTCCCTTGATATGTTCGAAAAACAATACTTTACGTTCGTTCGTTCCTCGGATACCTTCACAGTGGACTCAAAACTAAAGCATACAATTTAAAATTATTATTATACTTCGATTGGTCACATCCGAATAGAGCACCCTGTAGTGATACTCCGTAGCACGTCACACGCAAGTTTAGAGAGATAAGAGTCGAGTCGTCCCTGCCCCGCCACCACCTCACCTGTTGTCGCCTCAGTATACTTCTTGCGCGTTCACACGACGTACCTACGATAATCAAAACAATACGCGAAAGTGTTTCGAGTGAAAAAGTTAGCCAAATATGGGAAAAAAAAGTGTTAAACGTAAACATATAGAGGAGATGCATTATCTCAAAAGCAAAATGAGGAAGCTGGAAAAGAAATTTAAAAAACGACGTGACGAATCAAGTAAGTAATAATTTAATACGTATTTAAATAAAGGCAAATTAATATGCATGAGGAAATAGTGAGGTAATAGTGATTAGTTTTTAATAATATTGGGACCCCTGCATCACAGTGTGCAGGTAGAATAAAGGATACAGGGGTATATGCCTAGAATCGAATGGTTTTCTCGACTTAAAACAGTTATTATTATGAAATAAATAATGAAAACCCTGCATGATCTATGATACATGCCGCCAAATGGTTTGGTAAGGGTTCGTCTACTCTGTAGACATAATATTTTGTTCTCTGAGTCATTTCAAAACGTTTGTATGACAAAAAACGAACAACCCTGTGTGGTTTATGACACACGTCCGCCAGATTATTAAATATTTTGGCATGGGTTTGTCTATTTTGTAGACACAAGTTTGATTGATGAGTCATATTATCTATTTTTTTTTTTGAAAGAAAGAAAAAAAAAAAAAAAGAATTTAAAAGTACTTACCTTTCTGAGGGACACTTCTATTTCTTTTATTACAGGCGACAATTCTGACAGCTCATCAAGCTCGGATACAAGCAGTTCCTCGCATTCTAGCTTCGCGAGCTCAGGGAACCCTGAAGCACGCAGTGTGCTGGGAAATATTATGGGCGCCGACCCCACAAATAACACATTATTTGGACCAGATATATCTGAAGAAGTGGTACTTAGATGGAAGAGCTACCTATCTGTGGGGGTAGACAAAGAAATAAAAGATAAACTCTTCGAAAAATATAAGATACCCGAAAATTGCCAAATTCTTCAAGGGCCCAAGCTAAACCCCGAAGTGCAAACTTTGCTATCACCCATTGAACAGAAGAGAGAGACTTTCCTGTTGGAATTACAGACAGTAATGGGTAAAGGTTTAACGGCTCTGGAAAAAGTTCTTTCTCGACTCGCTGAGGAGAAAGGAGAAGGGAGAAAGGGGGAATCTGATGAAGATCTTTTGGGTCTAGCAGAATCTGCACAGTTGTTTTGCATTGCCCACAACATTGTTTCTGCGCATAGAAAGTTTCAAGTAAAACATCATTTCAACACGAAAACGCAAAAGATAGCAGCTGAGCAGTCTACAGACCTACTTCTTTTCGGCGATAATTTCGCAGAAAAATGCAAGAACGCAAAAGCTCTTGAAACCACTGCGAAAGAACTACAGGCCACTGCTTCTACGTCAAAAAACGGCCCAATTCGTGCCTCGAAGAAACGATGGAAAACAACGACATGGCAGGACAAAGGATCGACGAAGTACGAGGGGAAGTACAAACCACGCTACTACAGGGCTCGAAACAAACCTCAATCCAGACCATACAAGAAAGAAGGGAGAAAGTATTAAAGGTAAGCAACGATGTACAGTGTGCAGGTAGAATAAAGTTTTTTCTTCGCGAGTGGAGGCAAATAACTAATAATAAATTAGTTTTAAGTTGGGTAACGGGTTATCAAATCCCATTTGAAAGTAAACCTTTTCAAATTTACACGCCCAAATCTCCAAAACTCACAAATAACGAAGTAAAACTTTACTCAAGAAGTATCCAACACTTGTTGAATATAGGGGCAGTTAAAAATGTTAAGCAATGCAAAAATCGATTTTTATCTAAGTTTTTCTTAAGGCAAAAAGACAGTGGTGAACACAGATTTATTTTGAACCTTAAGGGTCTAAACAAGTTTATTTTACCTCCTCACTTCAAATTAGAAGACATTAAGACTGCAAAAAATTTAATAACAAAGAACTGTTTTCTTGCGTCTATAGATTTAAAAGACGCGTACTTCTTAATTCCTATTTTGGAGAAGCACAAAAAGTATTTAAGGTTTTCATTTCAAAACAGGATTTTCGAATTTCAATGCTTGCCGTTTGGCTTAGCAACCGCGCCCTACTGTTTTACCAAAATACTAAAACCTGTATTCTCCTTTTTAAGAGAAAGGCACTTTGTATCTGTCGTCTATTTAGATGATTGTCTTTTGTATGGAACCAGTCGTATTCAGTGTGAGCGAAACGTAGTAGAAACTACAAAACTACTTGAAAAACTGGGTTTTATTATTAATACGGAGAAAAGTCACCCAGTACCTACCCAAAATATTTCTAGGTTTCTCATTAAATACAAAACGCATGGAAATATCTATCACACAAAAAAGAATAGTTAAAATTAAAACTAATATTCAACATTTTCTCAAGAAAAATAAAGCAAAAATTAGGGACTTTTCGAAAATAATAGGAAATTTAGTTGCAAGCTGTGTAGCAACTGAATATGGCTGGTTTCATTTGAAATCATTAGAGCGAGAGAAGTACATTGCACTAAGAATAAATAGAGGAAACTACAATGCAAAAATGGTTATAGGTTCTGATATTAAAAACGAGCTTCAATGGTGGTTAAAGCAAGTACCCTGCGCCAAACAAAGCGTTTTACAACCAAACTATAAAATTACAATTTTTTCGGACGCTTCACGTTCGGGGTGGGGAGCGTACTGTAATGGTATAGAAACAAAGGGATTTTGGGGAAAAAGAGAAAGGGACGAACACATAAATACTCTGGAACTCAAAGCTGCATTTTATGGACTAAAAAGCTTCGCTAAACATTTAAAAAAATGTCACATATTACTGAAAATCGATAACAAAACTGCCATTGCTGTCATAAATAAAATGGGCAGTGTAAAATATAAAAAATTAAATAATCTAGCAAAACAGTTGTGGCAGTGGTGCGAGAACCAACAAATTTTTGTTTTCGCGACATACATAAATAGTCGGGATAATTATATTGCAGACAAAAATTCCAGAATAAAAAATGTCGACACTGAATACTCGTTGAATCAAAAAATGTTTCTGGATGTCACTAAAAAATTAGGTGTACCCGAGATAGACCTGTTCGCTAGCTATCTTAATAAAAAATGTGAGCGATTTGCCTCACGTTTTCCGGATCCCGAGTCGGAATTTGTGGATGCATTTACAAAAAAATGGACAAACTTGAAAGCCTACGTTTTCGCCCCCTTTTCCCTTCTACCAAAAATCTTAAGTAAAATAGAAAATGAACAGGCCAAATGCCTTGTAGTTTTTCCTATTTGGAAAACCCAGCCATGGTATCCGAAACTCGAATCCTTGATTTGTTCTGAGGTTGTTATTTTAAAGCCAAGGCCTAACCTACTTTTATCCCCTTTCAGGGAGCCTCACCCCCTCTGGGAGAATCTTACCCTGGGTGCAGCAAATTTATCAAGCTTGCCTTCAGCACAAAAAACATCCCAGGGGATACCATAGACGTAATGACTGCCTCATTAAGTAAAAATACGTTAAAACAGTATAATTCTACTTTCGCTAAATGGTGGGACTTCTGTAAGGGAAAAACTGAGACGATCTTTCAGCCTAATATACAAAAAATACTTTCTTTTCTGAAAACAGAATTCGATAAAGGTGCACGGTATTCGACGCTTAATACGCATAGGTCGGCTCTAAATATGGTTTGCGACGTAGGGAAATCGGAGATCGTCGAAAGATTTATGAGAGGCATTTTTAAGCTGCGTCCTCAGTTCCCGAAATACCAAGAAACCTGGGACCCACAACCAGCTTTAGCATTTTTAACCTCACTATACCCTCTAGATAAACTTAATTTAGAAATGTTATCCATTCGAATGGTTCTCCTTTTAGCCCTTTGCTCGGCACAATGGGCTCAAACTTTTTCTAAAATCAGATTAAGTAATGTTAGGACCAATGAAGACGGTATAGAAATACATTTTGTTGACATTCTAAAAACTTCGGGACCTAAGAGACCTCAACCTTTGCTCAGATTTCCTTTCTTCAAAGAGAATCCTGAGCTCTGTATTTGTTCTACTTTGCTGCATTATATAAAAATAACAAAAACATTTCGAGGAAATGAGGACTTACTTATATTAACAATCAAAAAACCTCATAAACCCGCCACGTCGCAAAGGCTGCAGGATGGTCAGACAAGAGCGAAACATTTAACAAATTTTACAATAAACCTTTATGTAATAAAGATTTTTTTGCCAATTATATAAATAATTATACATAAGCTCTATATATACTATCCTGCTAAGTTAATTATAATAAGTGTAAGGATTAACCTAAGATATAATTATTTCTGTGTTGTTTGTTTATTACACTGTTTGTTGTTTTCTTTTTTCTTTAATAGTATTTACACAATAGATTTAATATAATGATAATATTATTTAATAAATTATTTAGATATCACCTATATGATATTAAAACGTTTTTTGTTGTGAAAATAAAAACATTTAGACTATCGTGTGCAGTTTGTTTTAGGTAACCAGATCGCCTAACTCTAAACAACTACAGGGTGTTCTATTCGGATGTGACCAATCGAAGTATAATTAAGGATTAAACGACTTACCTAT
Organism: Kuschelorhynchus macadamiae; assembly: GCA_030620095.1. Lineage (NCBI taxonomy): Eukaryota > Metazoa > Arthropoda > Insecta > Coleoptera > Curculionidae > Kuschelorhynchus > Kuschelorhynchus macadamiae. Next base: position 391,351 of record JAUTXW010002517.1, read on the forward strand.
AAGGAAGTTCAATCCAAATTATACGAGATTGGTCACATCCGAATAGAGTCCCGCCCTTTAGACCTGCACTTAGATGCAACTGAACCTGATCATACCACCCAGGGCGATCTTGAGAAGCTTCAGAAGTATACTGAGGCGACAACAGGTGAGGTGGTGGCGGGGCAGGGACGACTCGACTCTTATCTCTCTAAACTTGCGTGTGACGTGCTACGGAGTATCACTACAGGGTGCTCTATTCGGATGTGACCAATCTCGTATAATTTGGATTGAACTTCCTTATAGGTAAGTCGTTTAATCCTTAATTATATATTATTCTTAAAATCCGAAATTTTTTGAGCTGCGAAAAACCCACAATAGTTTTCTTGTTAAATCATAAATTCGCAACAATTGCGTAATTATTTAAGATAAAATGGAATTTTAAAAACACGTAAAAAATAAACCTAGCTTCGAGTCATAATATTTAAATTCGGTAGAATGTTATCTTTTTTTAAATTTTTTATAGGAGAAACCCATCCACGCGAAATGATAAAATATGGAAAACCGGGTTATGCAAAAACAGCAGATTTAAAAGCAAATGAAAGAAAATAAATTTTGCGGATACCGACGTTATGCTTGTATCTACATTCGTGTCGTTTATTAATAGGTGTGGGTTTTGCGTTTCCTGTTTTATTTTTATTAACCTGTTTACCGCCTGCTTTGTTGTTTTCTGTTTATTTAGCTCTAGTGCGATTAGGTTTGAATTATTTTAATATCTATTCTACAGAGTTCCCCAAAATAGTTTAAAAAATTTGAACACTGAAGGTGAATGAAATGGGTGCTAAATTAAAATAGTGTTTCGAAGACAGACATTTCCAGATAATGTTTGTTAATTGTCAGGTGCATAAATATAAAACATAATATATTAAATGAAAAACCACACCAGTCAGATTCAAAGTGACATTACAAGGCCGGTGAGTGTTCCCGTACCTCGATTTTAAAATTAAAGCAGAAAAACAATGGTAATAGCAATCATTTCACCACCATTTGAAAAAGCGGGAATGACGAAATAAAACAAATATGGTAGCCCAAATGTGACTGGAATATCTAATATATAAGCAATAATCTAGTGTAATCTATATGACAAAAGAGCGGCGAGAAGAGCTACTACGCCACCCCTAAACATCTGGCCTCCCGGGTGCAATAATTTAAAAAAATACATCAATATAGATGTACTTGCAGGCGCCTCAACGATTGCTTTTTTTGACTTTGGGATAAATTTTACGTATTTGATTAAACTTTCTAGTATCACATTTTCCTAAGCCTTTAAACTTGCTTCATATTTTTTTTTGTTAAATTAAACATCTTTAATAATATTTCCTTATCTGTGAATTGAATCTTTCGAACAATTTTATTTAATTGAGATCATTCATGGGACCGAGTTGTCAGTCTGAGTTGTTAGTCTAAATAATTCTATTTTTACCATGAATGGCGTCCAAATTTAGATACTATAGATTATATTTATATACGTAAAAGGTGAGAAAGAACTATTGTCTGTAATTAGCAACGACTGTCAAATTGCTGACTCTCTTGTCATATATATCTCCAGCCAGTATATATCAGCTTTGTGTAATTCATATATATCTCCAGCCGGTATATATCAGCTTTGTGTAATTCGACGTTATGGTATAAGATGTGTACCTTTTTCAAGAGAAGATTCCGAGTTCACTGAGTGTGCATCAAGATATTTTACTTTCATTTCAAAGTTAGTTCTATGTTTAGAGAAAAAGGTCTCTTCGTAGGCGTTAGTCTGCTTTTACTAGCAAGAAAGATCATCTTCGTGTTCCCTTGATTTATTAGCAGAAGTGGACTGTGCATCATTTTTGAATATTCTTATGGGTCCCTGATTATGTCGCAGACAACTTCTTCTATTTTTCTATATTGTTGTATACTTTTATTAAGTGCAAATGTCTAACAAAATCTAAGTTAAATATCAAAGGTGGTGAAACAATTCATTGAGGATAGCCTTCTATATACACTTCCTAAAAAGTCAATTTTCTTGCTTTCATTTGTACAGCTCTTATGAGACCATATTAAACAACCAGTGTCTTATAGTTGCCAAAACATTCCTGTCATCTAGCCAGACGAAACTTTTTTGGAAATATGTTTTGTCAAAAGCACCTTCGATACGTTCAAACATATCCAAGCTGGACTCCTTATTGTACAATAATATCTCATTTTGACCAGGTTAACGACGCTGTCAGAGGAACTACCTGCTGGTTGATATGTAAGGGAGTGTTAGCTGCTTTTCGAACTGTTCGGCTGTTTCACATGTTAATGATTTTGGCATTTTTTTCCTATGAAAGCAAACTCAGATATTTTTTAGAATTTGCATGCATGCGAAATTAAAAACGCTCTTTCAGAATTTGCAATAAAGTTGTAATGTGATCCCATTGTGAAGTTTAAATAAAGGCCTATTAACTCTTTTAAAGAGAAAATGATATACTGTTAAGCTTGCTACTCACTATTCATCGTTCATTCATCCGTATACATTCCATTCGTCATTTCATATGAATGAACGAATTGGCGAATCAATGAGCTGACAAATATTTCATCCAAAACAACAAACAAAATCAACAGGTTTTACTTAAATCATTCGCATGGATTTCATGCGTTTTCGTTGTTTGAAAACACACAAAAACCAAAAGATTAGATTCGGACGAATGGTCCGCCGAGGTCAAAGTCTACTTGATTATTATGAATCCGAATCGAATGGATGAAGCAGACCCTTCACACTATGCGGACGAATGAAGGAATACGCGAATAGTGACATAAATTTGTTCAAATTCATATCAGTTAATATCGTTATTGGTCTAGTATTCGGATAAAATGTCATTGTGATGACTTTGAGAAGCATTTTTTTCCTCGTTTATTTCTTTTCTTTGGACCAGTTTAGATTATTACCTTTTTTAATCAACTGCCGAAGTTGATTAAAGGCTGAATGAAAAGGTTAACGAGTAAAGAGCCTGAATTTGTACTGTTGTTTTTTAACAAATTATTTTTTATTAATATTTTTTTTTCATTTTTTGTTTTTTTTTCCAGGTTACATGTTAAACAATATGACAAATTTTAAAATTTTGATAATAATTCTTTTCTATTAAAAATGCTTCTCTCTTACAGTTGCTATGTATCTATAAAAACTTAACTTCGAATTTTTCTCTTTATATTATCTATCGAGGCATTCAGTGGGTAGACTAGTCCACATGTAATTAATGTAATTTCGTTTTTTTTGTCAATTAATTTAAAGTCAAATATTTTTATTGAGCTGCGAAAAAGTCAAAAAAGAAATTTGTTTATCGGGCTATTTAGTCTTGTAGGTCCAGTCTTGTATCAAAAATGAACCCTAAATATTTACGACTGTTTGACAGGTGCGACTTTGGGATGTCATTAACTATAAAGCATGAAAAAGATTGGAAAGAGGGGTGAACCCTCCAGGGACACCTACTAGGCTAAGACGACGAGTGGATGCCACGCCTTCTAATAAAATAAAAAAATCTCTAGGTTAAATAGGATTTGATAAATCAAATTAGGAGATTCGGACATCCCAGACTGACACCTTTGAGGTTTAGTGCGTTATAACTTGTCAAATGATTTGTTAATATCCAGCAAAAATGCTGCAGTATGGTGTCTTTTATTTCAGTAGAACCAATGATTTAAAAGCGGTATGTTATATACTATACACAAATCGGAAACGATAACTAGTAACTAAAAATGAGACTAGATTATATGAAAGTTGCAACTACTTAAAATAATGATTTTTTTTCTTTTATATAATCATTTTTTTTAACAAACAAGCCGAGATTTTGCTACGCATTCCGTAGTAGAGCTTTCAGTAGCTAGTTAAAAATAAATTACATAAAGTTAAAATGTTGTTTAGGGCAAAATCTATTTTATTCCTTTTTACCTCCGTGAGGATGAAATTTCCAAAAATTCAGAAAATAATAGTTAGATAAAAATTTTTGAAATCCATTGACCAAATAATCTCCTTAAAATGAAATTTCAAAAACAATCTAGAAGTTGATTATTAGATAATTATATTTTAATGCATTTGATTTCATTACCCAATTTACCTCGAATTTGGCACAAAAATCAAGTCTTACATAGAAATGAACTGGTAACATTTTCGTACCAATCTAAGATAGCAAAACAAAATGGCGCCCTAATAAAATATGTATAAAAACTGCATGAAAAAAACTAATTAGATTTTTTTTAAATTTTGTCTATTGAATTCAAGATGGCGGCCAGCTAAAACGTTTAAAACATCAACGTAAATTGACTTTAAACTTCGCTTAAAAAATAGACGTGATAAAGGGATAAATTGGTAAACTTTGGTACGAATTCAACGTGGCGCAACCAGTGGCGGCTCGTGAGTATATTGAAGGGTGAGGCTACATGAGGTTAATTTTGTTTAAATGTGAATAAATTTCCACGTCACCCATGAGGTATTATTCTGCGACGCGTTGACCTTTTTTTTTTAATGGAGGTCATCGCCAATAGCCCTACTAAACCATTAAAAACTAAAAAAATAAACTCTAAAAAAAGTAAATAAAAAGTAAACAAAACAAGTAAAATATGTACACCTATCACTAAAATATAGCGGTGATTGCGATAATAAAAACATAATTTAGTTTATTAAAACTTAAAATAAATAGTTGTATGAAATAAGATAAAAAAACTACTTTTTGTACATTAAATCTATACGTATGTCTTTTAAGGTTGCAAATTTATCTATAATTTGGTCGTAAAAGTTTTGGTCTTCACTAAGTTCTGACAGTAATTCCTGCTCTATTGACATCATTGCTAAACCCGAAAGCCGTTCTTGTGTCATTGTGTTTCTTAGGTAGGTTTTGATCCGTTTAAGACATGAAAAATTTCGTTCGGCCGATACACTTGTTGCGGGAATAGTTAAAACTAAATTAAAAAGCTTATATGCTTCCGCAAAAATTGCTTTAAAATCTTTAAATAACAAAGCTAGACTTTTTTCGACATCTAAATTTGAAAATTATTCATCCCTATACAATACAGAAAGCTCATTCTTTAATCTATCTCTGTCAAAAATGTTTGGATAATTTTTTAATAAATTATATAATAAGTCGTCTGGAAAGCATTTAACATATTCCGAATATTTTGTGCAATCGACTAAAGCAAAGAAATTTAAATTATTTAAATTTTCAAACCGCGTCCCTAATTGAAGAATTATACAATCTATTATTTCGAAATATAATATTTTATATTTAGTAAAAATATCAAAGTCGCTAGAACATTGCCCTCGACGTGTGTTAGTTGGCAGAATAGTGGCTTTTTTAGCAATATTGAAAAGTTCTTTGAAATGGTCCTCGTTTCTAAATTCAATAATTCGTTGCTTGGCAAGGTTTATTTGCGAAATGCAGTAATTTATATCTAAATGCTTTAACTGTAATATTTGAAACAGTACATCAGTGCAACTAAAAATTTGTTTAGAAATATGCGTTAAAAGGCAAAATTCGAAATCATTAAAATGCTTTAGAAATCCTTTTGCACCATTAATAGATTCTGTTCCAGAACTTAAGTCATTAATAATAGTTTCAAATACTATAATTAAATTGTCCCATTCATTAGCCACTAAGTTTAAAATTTTAGACCGTGTATACCATCGCGTTTCTACAGCTCGCGGAATTCTTTTACCTACTATGTGATTAAGCACAAAAGACCGTTTTGGTGATTGGTGGAAATAATTTGGTATTCCTAATAAAGTGGCAAAAAATATACGAATTTGGGTAATCAGTTTTGTTCCCTGTTGTAAAACTAGATTTAATCTGTGGGCGCAACAATGAGTAAACATAGCTAAAGGAGGAATAGATCTAACTTTTGTTTGAAGCCCATTTATTTCACCTGCCATAACACTAGCCCCATCGTAACACTGCGCGACCAATTTATTTTCAAAGTCATAAGGCTCTAAGCTGTTTTGTATTAAATGAAAAAGGCTCTCTGCTGTTCTATTATCGCTAACGTCAAAAAATCCTAAAAATCTTTCTTTTAAAGATCCGTTGGTCACATACCTAACTGTTATCGAACACTGTGATTTTTCTGTTATATCAGTACTATTATCCGCAATTACGCCAAAAAACAATGATTTCTTTTTTTATATATTCTTGAATATAGTCATGTATGCAACCAATTAGTTCATTTTGTATAGTCTTAGATTGTCCCGTAAAAATATTACTAAATTTAGCACAATGTTCAGTAAGTTCGGCATTTCTTTTTATTAAGCATTCAAATATTTCCTTAAAATTGCCACGGTTAAAAGAATCTGTTGTTTCATTATGACCTCGAAATGCCAAGTCCTGTGTACCCAAAGTAATAGTAACATCAATTAAATAATTTAATAATAAACGGTTTTTTCGAACATTTTCATTATAAACAATTTTATTAAGACTTGCATTTTCTTGTAGTGCATCCGCAATAGTCGCCCTATTTTGCTCCAGTCTTGTAAGTGCTACCGAATTTTTAATATGCTCTCTTGAACTTTCATGCGATTTTACTGCTCGTGAAAAATTTTTTAAATCCGAATATCCGCCCCCTGAACTCCAATTATTTTTGACGCAACCTAATAAAATACAAGGCCAACAATATAAGCTTTCTTTATAAATACTTCCGCATAGCCACCTATAAGTTTCGTACCAAGATATTTGAAAAGTTCTTGAATATTTTTTACCTTGCCTTTTATCGTTAAATATTGCTAAAATTTTCGGCGTCGGACGGCTACCTAATATCTGTTTCTTTTCAGTTTCGCTTCTTCTTAAAAAAGGCGTTTCAATTAATGAAGCAATAATGTCGTGAATAGGATTCATTTCAAAAGCAAAAAGCAAATACAAAAAATGGAACGGTCCAACTTACCAAATCAAAACAAAACAAAAACTTACTCACGCGTATTTATTCACCTTAAAAGACAGAACGCCCTCAATCAGCGATTATCGCAATCTATTTCCTATTTCTTTCTCAGCTGCACGCACCACGTAAAAAGAAGCCGTTGGAATATTTCGCTAGTCATGTGATTTAAATAACCAATAAAAGCATATCCAAGCTACAGATTTATCGCCTCAAGAATGCAATAGAAAACGCGTGCATCGGCAATCGCCATCCCGCTCTGTCGTAATCAGGTGACTCGCCGGCATCGGCACCGGCCGTTGATAAATAGGTCAGAAGTCGAAACTTTCCAAGCTAAAATTATTTCGCCTCATTGGAGAGCACTTTCTTTAGGAATGGGTTTGCACGGATTGCACTGATCCGGTCAGAATTTATTTTCTAAAATATTTATTATGGGATTATATTTTGTTTTTTTTTAATGTTATTATGTTGTAAAACTGTTAAAAAGTATATTTCTAATTGGTAATAGATAAAAAGTTATATAAAAAAATTCTCTTTTCCTTTATTTTGGGGGTGAGGCGCGGCCTCAGAGGCCTACCCTGACGAGCCGCCACTGGGCGCAACAAAATTGCGGTCTAGTAAAATTTCTAAAAAATCAGTGAAAAAAACTGCTTATTCAATATTTATTTTAAATTATGCCCAAAAACCGAGTGTGGCATAAGTAGAAACTTATAAAATATTGGTACGAATCCGACCTGGTGTAACGAAATGCCGTCCAGTATTAATGTTTGAAAAGACAGTATATATTATGTTTTATTATATAACTATGTGCGGAACTAAATTGGGTCACACCTCACTAATAAAAGGGAAGATTCATAACGAGGGAGGCTTCGAGTAAAGGAAATGTACCGATTTTTTTATATTGCTTTTTTTCAAACATTCTATCACGGCGCCATTTTATTCTACCGTATTGGATTCATACCAAAATTTTACCAGTTCATCGCTATATCACATTTAATTATTGTGCAACATTTGAAATTAATCGAATAGGTAGTTTTTCAGACTACTTTTTTACACATTTTATTATGTCGCCATTTTGTTTCACCGCCTTATATTCGTATCAAAAAAGTTACTTTTGAATACTATTGCCTAAATATTTGTTTTTAAATCATCTAGTTGAAGAAAAAAGTACAAACACATGTCACCACTTTTTACTCCTTGAAGGGCCGAATCTCGAAAAACTCAGAAATTGGTATCTAGATTATTAGTTTCAAAAGTCATTGATGAAAAAACCTTTTTAAAATGACATTAGTTGAAGATAAATTGTTAAAAAAGTAAAAACTCATTTTGAGAAATTTAAAATTAATTGTTATGCTATTTTTAAAACCGTGGATGGAAGAATCGTATTTAGTTTAAGAGTTTAAAAAATGTAAAAACTCATTTCAACCCTGATGGAATTTGGAAAAATCCAGAATTTGATTTTTAAATAATTATTTTTGAAAACTATTGATTAAAGAACTGTTTTATACACTCTTTTAGGTAAAGAGGTATTGTTAAGGGTGGAATTTCAGAAAAGCCAGATATTAATTCTTATCTTATAAAAAACTTATAATAAAAAGCATTAAAATACGAATTAATATCCAATTGATTTCCCCTTTAAGGCAAAACAATGTTTAAGATAATTTGTATAGTTAAAATACGAAATCGTATTTATTAAGCACTAATGTTGAAAGTATTTCTGCAGTAAAACGAAAAACACCAATTTTAAACATTAAAATAAGCCCGTGGTTTTTCGCATGTTTGTAGTATAAATTACCGAGATCGCCTCGAGCACAAATTAGTAATATCAACTTGGTTAACCCGTTACAAAATCAGTCACGTACTCATTTAAGTAGTGTACGTAAATTCGAATACCATATAATACTAAGCACGCGTAGGCTGTTGCAAGAATTATTACGGTTATAGAGGACTGGTCGGCTGGTCCTGTTGGCGAGATAAGACCTGGTTTAAGTTATGTGGGTGCCTCGTCGGCCTAATTTCAAGTTAATTTGCTCCCCATTCCAGATATAGCTAATTATTAATTGCCCTAATTGAATACATGTACAATAATTATAGATGGCGAGATCAGCGGTATAGTTTTTAATGACAAAATATCACTTTTTAAAGAATTTGTGTGATGTCCAGTAATTATAATATATATATATATATATATATATATATATATATATATATATATATATATATAGTGTTGCCAGTAAAGTCCGCATCATATGAGATTTTTTTTTACTATTTGACTTAAGTAAAATTTGAGTAGGCAAAATGTTTTTGCTTGAAAAATTATGTAAAGTGAGGTTAAAATAGTCACGTGATTTATCTTGCCTGTCAAATTTGACATTTGTGTTTTAAAATGGCAAAAAACTACTTTTTTTACCATAATTTTGAAAAATGGTAAAGGAAAAAGTTGTTTATTTTTTGATTTTATAGCCATATTTCAGCGATATTGACTGACTTCAAATTTTTCTAATTTTTTTGAACTTGATGCTTTTTGCCTTTCCTGAATGTAAGCTAACCTAAATTAAATTATTTATTTTTGATCAATTCAATGCTTAAACGCATTTTAGTAAATAATTTTTTATTTTAAGCGTCGTTTTGTTGACAAAAATATAAATGGGTCGAACAAATGTGTCCAACTTGATGCAAAGTTTATACAGTTTCGGCAATTTAATGTAAAACAATTCTAAAATAAATTATTTGTTAAGTGTATACATATCTGTCATATTATTTGTTAAGTGTATACAAACTGTGAAAAACGGTTTTTCTATTATATAATCCTTCTTTAAAATAAATTCAATATGTTTACTAAATTATTAAAGTAACCAAATAAAAACTAAACTATATATTTAGCGTAAAGTACTCCAAAAATAAAAAAAAAATTATATAAACATAGGTCCGAAAACGCTTTGTTCTCGAGATACAGGGTTTTATGAACGTTATTCGATCTGGGAAACAAAGCGTTTTCGCTCCTATGTTTATACCATTTGGGGGAGTACTATACGCCAAATATGTTAAATAGGCTTTTTTTGTATCATCCTACTTACTCTGCAGATTTTATAAAAGAGATTTGGTCAAAGTTCATTACTCTGCATATTAAAATCTCGCAGCAGGATTGAGATCAGATCTCTTCAAGGTCAAGAAATGCAACTTATTTAATTTTCAGGATAATTGACTGAAAGCCATTTCCCATAGAAAGTGTGCGGGGTCCTTAGAGATATAAGGTAAATCACGTGACGAACTTTTTTATTCTCATTTTGCATTATTTTTTACTCATGTACCAATAGTTTCAACGCTATAATTTGTTTTTAAATATTTCACTTTTTTTTCAAATTTAATGGGTTTTCGCCCAACCAAATGTAAACCAAACCTTAATTGAAATGTCTATTTTTGACAAATTTATCCCTTAATGCACTTTCTGAATTAATTGCTCTTAAAACGCCATTTTGTTGATGAAATCAAAAATAGACCTAAATAATCGGCTCAACTTTATTCAGTTTTCATAATTTAATGTAAAATATTTAAAACTCGGTTTTTTATATAACGTTTGTCTCGAAAATAAATAGAACATTTTAGTAAAGTATTGAAATGACCAAATAAAGTCTATATTATCAAGTAGCCTATGGAAACAATTGAATACATTATCTATCCAAGTATTCCATTTTTAAAGTATTTAGTTTGACAATTAGTCGTTTCTAAATGTAAGAAAATGTTGACTATTAAAGAAAGAACTGAAATTATATTAACATATGGCGAACCTACTTTTCACCGAGAAGTGACCAACATTTTTAATGCACGCCATCCTGGTAAAAATTTGCACCAATCTACCGTTAGTTAAATTTAAGTCAAGTCGCTTAGTGGAAAATTTATTTAAAAAGCCCCATAAAACTTTGTGACGATTAATGAAGAAATGGAATTGAATGTGTGCCAGGGTGTTGTAGAGGATGGAAAAAACAAGTATTAGAAATATTGTAAAAAGAACAGGTGTAAGCAAAGAAAGTGTACGAAAATTTTTGCAAAAAAATAGGGTTAAACCAAAATTTATAAGCACCTTAGAAGAACGAGATTTTGATATTCGTTTGGGATTCTCGTTTTGGTATCAAGGGGAAAGAGAAGAAAATTTGTACTTTACGTATACAATTTTATGGACAGATGAGGCCACCTTTACGTCAAATATTGTTGTTAGTTCAGTTGCAGATGGTGGGCCCAAGAAAACCTCAATTTTATTATAGAATGCCGGGACCAATATTCTTTTAAAACCAATGTCTGGTGTGGCATTTTAAATAATCAGGTGATCGGACCGTATTTTTTTAGAAATAATTTAAATTGCGAGGATTATCTTCGATTTCTAAATAATGAAATAAGAGAAGTTTTGGCCAACATGCCCCTTAATGTCAGAAATAATTTATGGTATCAGTGTGACGGGCCACCTATCCACAATACAGCAATAGTTAAGAAGTATCTGTTAAAAATGTTTAGAGGGAAAGTGATTGGACGTGGTTTTCGAGCAAAACTGGGGTGCGATTTTGCACTTATCATTTAGTTAGTTAACGTAAATTTTCTCTGTTCGGAGAGCTGTTTGGCATGACAATCGGATTTTCCGATCCTGGTTCGTTAAAAACCAACCTATTACTAAAGCCGCCATTTTCCGAATCTGTCAGTTCTTGAGTTTTTGATGATATTTAAATTTAGTGCCTTGTAGTTTAATTTCGTAAGATAAAAAATAGTTTTGATCACTTGAAAGTTAAGCCATGATATATTAGCATATAAATCCTACCGTAAGTAATCAACAGATGCCAAATATTCAAGAAAATTATGAAAACATGGAACCTCCAAATAGGTAGCGAAGATACGAAACTCGTAAAAAATCCTTCAAATTAACCAAGGTAAGCTAATCTGTTTAAAAAATATTGTTTATGTCATATTATTACGTAACCTGTATATTTTAGTTATTAATGAATCATTATTCTTAATTCAGTGAATTCTTTCCTGATTTGATCATTTTGTTAGAATTACGGGAAAACATAAAACGCTATCCTCAAAATGTACTTCTTTTGAAGAAATATTTAACAAAGTTGTGAATATTCTGTTTAAATAATAATTAAATTATTTGCTATATGGTGCAAAATTCTATATTACGTATTTTATTTTTAAAAGAAAAGGGGATCTATGTTAATATCTATTCCATAATTCTAATCCAGCACGGCGGCTATTATGCAACCACATAAACATCATACATCTATCCGCCTTTGAAACGGGGCGCGCCTTCCACAGAAAAATAATATAGGCGAAATGCGTTCTTCGGGAGAACAAAGCCTTTTTAGAGTAAGAATAAAAATCTTACTCTAGGTTGTAAATGCCCATTGTTACTGGGGAATTGCTCTTCCTATTTTAAGAATAGGGCAGTATTTTATTTAATTTTGGTCTTTCGTAACCTAACTTAACTTTTTTAGTTCACAAATACATAGTAAACAAGAAAGTCGAACTGCTGCAACTGCGGAAACATAACAGTGGTTTAATAATGGTGTATTTAAGTATTGCAAAATTGAACATAAATGCTAAAATTATATTTCATTGTCTATGTCGAGGTCTATGTATAACTTGTAAACAAAGTATTCCTTAACAGGTATTATCAAAGAAAATTTATAACGTAGCTTTTATTTTCTTTGGTATATTTTTTTTTGACTATTGAGGGCGAAATGAAATAAACTTTGTTTTTCTTTAAAAGAACTATAGTTGGAATTATATAATGTTATAATTATTAGAGAAGGGAAATAATTAGGTATATTATATTATACAGTATGTAGTGTATTGCACATTTATTGATTATAGCAATATTTTTACTTTTTTGCAGAATATGACACTAAAAAGAAGGGAATGATACAAGAAATGATGTCAAGTATTTGATACAGTATTTTCATTTACCTTTCACATACTTAGTCAATATAAGGAAGAACAATCACCGAAGCACAATTACAAAATTCCTCGATAAGCTGTTTTGTTGATTCAAATTTGAACTCGACCATTTTGATTGTAGAACATATATATACCTGTGTAAGTATTAATTGTGATTACTTTATTTTTTTTATAAAGAAACTTACTATAATATTAGACTTAAACAGGTTAGACTAGTATAATTCATAAGTTTATGTTTAGCAAAGTCTACTGCAAAACCTACCTATGAGTTTGTTATTATAACAAATGATCAGTTTACAGTATCAAACAGGATTTAACACTTCAAACCTTGTTTGATTTGACTAATTGTTTTTGCACTGATATTCTGTCGGAAAACAGCAGCAAGATAATGCATAGCAAATAAACTGTTGAATGGTGCACTTATTTTTTCATTATGTCATCCCTAAACTTTGTGCTAGACACCTCATTATGTTTTATAGGTTTGTCTAATTTCTTACAGTGTGACACAAATATGTTTGAAGTGTTTGGTTTTCCTTGGGTTTTGCTAATAGCAATTTTTAATGTGTATTTTTAAATTAGTCTTTTGTTCAAATCTATGAATCGCTTTTTTAAAAAAATAACTATTATATGACTTAATAAGTTCATTATGTTTAACGGAATTTATTTGTTTATTCTTATGTAAAATTGTACAGGGTGCCTGGTTATATTTTAAATGGTACCCTAGAGGCCTTATTCTATGAGTTATCAAAAAACTTTAAATACATATGTTTTTGGATTTGAACAAAATCATCATTCATTAATCATTCTTGCCGATTATAAATATACTAGGTATAAACTTTATCTCTAAAGATAACAGAGAAATTTTAGAAAAACCCTGCCTGCCATAAGAGGCAATGTGTAAGAGAGAGATGGAGAAAGCTTCAATATAGTAGAGTCAGTGGGAATACATTGCTTCTTATGATAGGGTTTTTCTTAAATTTCTTGATTATCTTTAGAGATAAAGGTCTTAAACCTAGTCTATTATTAATAATCAGCAAGAGACCATTTGAGGTGTATCTATTATACGAGGTGTGCCTTTTAAAATAACGAAGTCGATGCCCATTTGCTAAATTTCCGATTACCTTTTGTTTGTTTTTCTTGTAAATTGCCCAAACCTAAATAAAATTTTTTGATAACTCATAATAAAGTCTCTAGGGTACCGTTTAAAATATAACCAAACATCCTGTACATAAAATCTGTATAAAATATCAGATGTGTTAAAAATAAAAAAAAAACTACATAGATATACATAAAGGAACAAAAGTGAACCAAACTTAATTTTAGAGAAAAAATTATACACCATATACATTATACCTATATCATGAAGAAACCTTATTTTTTGTAAGTTAAGTTTAATGTGTTTACCTTTTTTGACCAGAAGAGGTTATTTCAAATCCATTATTATGTAATTCTGGGATACCTTGTTAGGTACTGGAAGATACTAGGTTGCTAAAAGTATATTTTGTAAGGATATATTAAATATTTATACAGGATGTCCCAAAAATATCGTATAAGGTGCAGCTGCTGTTTTTTTATTATGGATTATTTTGTTTTATGAAGGAATAAAACATCTGGCTTATATGTAATTTGGTAAACTGAAGTTTAATACCTTTAAAAAGACCATACATAAATTTGTAATTCGTGTTGTTTAAAATTTTATTTTTTAAACTTCAATTTACTTGAAACATCTGTATGTTGCCTTTTTTAATCATATCAAATAAAGTATAACTGACAAAGTCTATGAAAATTAAGATTACTAAAAGTGAAAACTGTATTTTGTAATAAGAAACATATCTTTCTCGATTTTTTCTTCAGAATAACTTTATTTTATAAATTCAATTCTGTCTCTATTTTGTAAGATTTGGAGGTGATCATGGTATCTATTGTTCAGAAAGTCAAGAACTACAACATATATAAAATGTAGGGAATTTCCCTCAAGCTAGTTTTATAAGATTTATGTGTAGTCCTAGTAGCCACCTCGCAATTCACCCAGTCTTATAGGCTTTGTTCAGTATAATTTTTAGAATACCACTAGATTGTGACATTGTGACGTATAAATGACGAACTTAAAGATGGAAATTTTTGGACAATATTCAGGTCTCAATTTTGTTCAATAAAAATTAGTATATAGCTTGCAAAACCATAACTTATGAAAAAAAAAACAAAAAAGGTCATGCATAGTCCATTTGGTATATAAATGTAATTTATATATGTAATATACAATATTTACATTTTCCAGGGGAGGCAAGCGTTCCCCTCCCCTCTTCCGCCCATTCAGTAACTGGAGTCTAGGGACGCCCCTACGGTCTAGCAATAAGTATGGATTTTATAGCCGAGAGGATGTAAATGCAGAGGTCTTCAATAAGTTGTTTTACAGAGTGTTTTGTAAAACACTTGTAAAAAAAGTTCTCCTTGTTTTTTTTTAAGTTCTGTAGTTTTTTTGTACAGGGTGTTTTCAACAAAATTGTAAATTTTTTTAAACATGGTTTTTTTCTCCACTTTTGTATCCCTTAAACTATTATTTCTTACCTCAGTTATGAATAAAAGTCATGTCTCTAAATTTATAAATGCGACTGTTGTACAGGACTTTCATTTATATTTTAACAAAAAACTTTAATTTCAAAATTTGTAGGATCATTCCTGTATTATGGTCTAAGAATATCAAATATTTCTAAAATTTATTGAAAAGTAGAAAAAACTACATAACATGGATTTTTTAAATGTGACACCTTGAATATTATTATCTAATTAAATTAGTCTTTTCATACCGATTATAAATATATGAGTTCAGCGAGAGAGAGGACGAATGTCTCTTATGAAATGGTTTTTATCAATTTTTTTGGATAATCTTTAAAGATAAAGGTACCAAACCTGATATAAATGCTAACTTCAGATTCATTTAATGTTGCATTAAATGGGGCCAGCTAAAAAAAATATAGGTTATGTACTTTCTTCTATTCAGTAATATTTTGTATTCTTTGAAGATAATAGAGAAAAAATCCTACAATTATTGTGTTTTTATTTTCTATAGTTAAAGCTGTATCTAGATGTCAAAATATAAATAAAAACATTATACTTATAAAATACTGTTTTGCATATTTTTTACTTTGAACTAACTTCAAACGCATCATTAGAATTCATTAATATCTATGTAAATTTAAGTAATAGCAGACCTTTTTCCCATTATTTAATTTTTAAACTTTCAAATGGTCTTTTGATCTGATGTATCATGAAAGTTGGTTTAAACTAAAAAGTTCACGATAGAATGGGGTAAGAACAATTGTTTGATGCATACAGGAGCTGAGAAAAACAACACATCCAGAAAAATTTACGTTTTGGTGAAAACACCCTTTATATGAAGAAAGTTTTTTGGTATTCGGGTGTGGATTATCCTGGGTAGAAAAGAAGAATATAATATTTCGTTTTTGTAATAGTCATTGTGTGTGTATCAACATTTTGAGAAAATGACAAGGGCTTAGATAATACTCTGTGTAACAGATTTTTACCCAGGCATTATCGAAAACCACAACTCAATATATAAATTCTGGTTGAAAATTAGTAAACTTGAATTTTGTCTACAAATTTGCATGTATAACTGCGTCTGTCCAGTAGTTTACTATAGGACATCAGTACCTAAAACTATTTAATTAATGTAGGGGTTATGTTTATATTTAATAAAAAATGGGTGGAGGTACTACACATGCTGTTGGTTACAAACAAAAGTTTAAAAAGCCATATTTATATGGATATTCTTCTTATTTTCTTAAGGGAAATGTGCTCCTTAAGTATTGCATTTAATTTTTAACTAAAATTGGAAATATACCTATTTCATCAATAACGAAGTTTTTTAATAGCATTTATTTCATTTAAAATATCCTTCTTTTACAGCTGATTTTTCGAAAAGCAATTTTTTACAATATTTTTTCTTTTTAGGTATTTCAAGTCACAGTGTGAGTCCTTTGGACCCATTGTAAAAGAAAATGGCGTGGACTTACGTATCACCAGAAATCAGCAGCAATGGAAACTAATTTCAGCTTGTAACAACTTGAACAATAAAAACATGTCCATTTGTAATATTTTTTTATTTAGTTACAAATATAAAATTGATTTGTTCGATAAAAAAACACTTAAAAAAAATTAAAGAAGTTCCAGTCAATTTCATAATAATCAAAATGGAAAATTACTTCATTTATATCTTAAAGATTTATGACTACACTTAAATAAAAAAAAATAATTATATTTAGGCGTTTTATAGATACAGATTTACAGGGATATAGAGAGTTAGAGATTGATACCATTATGAAATTAGTTACGGGTGGTATTATGTATAAATCTTTAAATATATTTCCAAAAGTTAAGGTATGAAAGTAGAAATATTTATTTTTCAGTTCCAACTGTTTCTTTTGGTAGTTATGTAAACTCTCCAAACGTCAATTTTTAGTTTTTAGACGATAAAATTACTCTATTAGGTATAGGATCAACTGTGCAGTAATTTTATTATTTTTAATGCAATGAAAAAAAAATGCAAAGTAAATGTTGTTCTTCCCAATTATATGGTAATTATCAGTATCTTTGAAATATATAGAGAGTGACAGAATATCTATTTTTATTAAATGAATATCCTGTATATTTTTTACATCTATGAAAAGCTAAAAAATATCTTTCCCTAAAACTTCGTGCCAAATTTTTTGATATATCTACCTATGATATGTAAAAAACTAAAATTAATGCCTGCCTACAAATGACCATATTAGTTTTGAATATATAAATGTCAGTCGTAACAGTTACATATAGAGTATTTCTTAAATAAATAAATAAATAAATAACTAAATAAATAAATGCTTTATTGTCAAAAAAATTTTACAATTTTGTGGACAAAGCTGTTGTAAAAAAAAATAGTTTACAAACATCAAAATTAGCAAACAAAACAAAACAAAAACACATCATAAATATTATAGAAAAATAATATTTAAATCAAGAATTTAGAATATTAATATAATAGAATCCTAAAAGAAGTACATTAGAAATGTACTTTGTCAGTCGTACTATGTTATAAACATTTTCATAAATATAATGTAAAAAAAAATAAAAAAGCAAAGTAAAAAATAAAAAATAAAAAAGTACGAAACAATTAAAAAAATACATATACAAAATTCGGTAAAAATGGTTGGTAATGGCAACTATCACACTAGGGGTTCATAAGGATAAATTTATGGGTTGTAAAACTCGTTCACGGTGTAGAAGGCGCTTTCCAGTAAGAATGATTTCAAAGCCTTGCGAAATGAAGTCAGAGATATTATGGATTTGATGTTAAATGGCAGGTGATTATGCATTTTTTTTGCATTGTAGATTACTGATCTTTTAATTAACTCTGAGTGTGGGGTTGGAAGATAGAGATCGTGCTCAGTGTTTCTGAGAGGGTAGTTGTGAGAAGGTCTCTCTAATAGAGCAGGTGCATGCTTACGAATTAAGCAAACCGATTCCAAAATGAATAAGCAAGGAAGGGTTAGTATTTTATATCTTTTAAAGAAATCTCGGCAGTGAGTTCTACTGTTAAGTCTCAGTAGGTAACGAACAGCTCTTTTTTGTAGTATAAAAATTCGATCAAATTGAGTCGCACAACATGTACCCCAGAATGGAATAGCATATCTGAGGTGCGACTCAACAAGAGCAAAATAAACAGTTCTAGAGGTAGAAAAGCTAAGCTCCTCGGAAACAGATCTTAACGCAAAGCAAGCAGAACCCAACTTCCTTGATAAAGCGTCGATATGTGGATCCCATTTTAAAGAATCATCTACAAGAAGCCCTAGAAATTTTACAGAGTTTACGACATCAATAGTGGTGCCATTAAGGTCAAAAGGTTGCAGCGTGTTTTTATAAGACAAGACTTTCGTTTTAGAGATGTTCAAACATAGGAGATTAGAATCGCACCAGGATTTAATGGTGATTAGGTCATTAGATACAATCCTATGTAGGTCCGTGACATCTGGGTGGCTCCACGTAAAGCTGGTATCGTCCGCAAAGAGACATATTTTTCCACTAATGTTTAAATTAGCCATGTCGTTTATGAACAGAAGAAACAAGATAGGGCCTAGTACCGAGCCTTGAGGCACTCCATATTCCATTGGCCTACAAGAAGACATCCTGTTGTCAACTTTCACAACTTGATTTCTGTTGCTAAGATATGACTTAAACCAATCGAGAGGAGCCCCTCTAAATCCATAGTACTGCAGCTTGTTAGTTAATATATTATGATTCACACAATCGAAAGCTTTGGAAAAATCACAGAAAATTGTTGCCGTAGCGTGATGGTTGTTTAGGCTGGAGTAAACTCTATTAAGAAGGGAAAACATGGCATCGCTTGTGCATTTGTTACTTAAAAATCCAAATTGATGTTTTGTAAGTATTTCATATCTAGACAGAAATCATAAAAGCCTTTTTTTAACCAGTCTTTCGATGATCTTAGATAGCGTAGGGAGAAGTGCAATTGGGCGATAGTTCGAAGCTTCTTCTGAAACACCTCCTTTGTGAAGAGGTATGATTACTGCAGTTTTAAGGCAGCTTGGAAAAGTACCATTTTGGAAAGACATATTTATCAAAGCAGTCAGATGCTCTAGAGTGCACTCCGGCAGACTTGAATACATTTTTAAAGTAAGCCCATCAATTCCCGAGGAAGATTTATTTTTGATATCATTAATTGTACTGCGAAGTTCTGATAAAACTACTGGTGAAAAGAAGAAACTGTGCAGGTTTACCCTATGATTAGAGAGATATGAAATTGGGTCATTAGATTGAGATACGGATTTAGTCAAATCTTTAGCTACATTTACAAAATAATTGTTTAGGTCCTCAGGAGAGGTAAGGATAGTGTTGGATAAAGGAGTTTTGTTTCTTAAATCATTTACGATAGACCAGGTTTCTTTAGCTACATTTTTGGCGTTAGAAAGTCTATTATTGTAATAAATATCTTTGGCGGCTTTAATAGTCTTATGATAAATTTTTCTGTATGATTTTACATAATTATGAAAAAAGACACTGTCCGAAAATTTCTTTAAATGAGATAGTGACCGCATGTTCTTAGAAGATATACGTAAACCTTTAGTGGACCAGGGTTTACTTCTTTTATTTTTGATAGGCCTAAGAGGAAAAGATTCAGAAGCTATATTAGTTAGAGTTTTTATAAAACGAGAAAATTCAGTGTCGACATCATAAGTGTGAGAGTCCCAGTCAGTTATTTGACATAGGTGTTTGAAATTAATGAAATTTCTAACCGAAAAAATACGGCCTACTTGTCTAGAGGAATTTTTGGCTTTGGATGTAATTGAAAATTTTGTGAAAATTGCTTCATGATCGGAGAAACCTGGACTTAAGACATTACATTCGACGGAGCTAGGATCGAAAGAAGACACAACGTAATCTATAGTACTGGCACTTGTCTTAGTAATTCTGGTTGGTGAGTTGACGTGCATGGCAATTCCTAATGACTCAAAGATGGACTGAAGACATTCCTGAGCAGCACACACACTGGAAAAGTCAATATTGAAATCGCCACATAAGATTAATTTGCTTTTTACAGGAAGGGACTCGAGCAAACTTAGAAGGTTATGGCAGAATAATTGCACATCAGCATCAGGTGTTCTATAAATACAAATAATATAAAGGTCATAAGTATTGTGATAAACGATAGAAAATTCAAATACTTTTTCAGATAATAAATGATTATACTTTGATATTTCGGAAAAATCGTTGTTTAAAGACATTATCATGGTGCCTCCATGAGTTAAATTAGTTCTATTAAATCTGGCAATTGCGGTATAGTTTTTAATAAAAACAGGTTGATTGATATTTAGCCAGTGCTCAGTGATGGCAATGACTTCTGGAAAATTTAGCTCTTCTAACAAAAGATATAATTCGTCTGTTTTATGTCTTAAGGACTGAATATTAAGAAAAAAAAGATTAAAATTACTATTGGTCAATTTTCTAGAGGGTGCTAGATCCTCTTTTCGCATCATATTGACTAAAAATTTTTACTTTTTGATGGTGAACCACTAGAATAATATTTACCAGTACTTTCACGAATTTTTTGGAGCCGTAAAATTTTTTCCGAGGAGTAGAAAGATCTATACGCTGCAAGGTCTGAGTCCACTTCAGATGAACCAATCCCATAGGCATCGTGAAAGCGATAATACAACTTGCGCAGGGAGTCCTTGTCACTGGGAAGGCCTTCTGAAGCTAGCAATAATTTAATGCTAGTACTTGTATGCCCCTCAAAACACACACTAGATGGCTGGTCTTGTAGATAAGCAAGAAATAGCCTTAAGGTCTTAATAAGGAAGGACCCCTTAATCTGGCTAATATATAGCGACCATTTGCTTTATCCGAATCTTGGGACAGCCGCACTCTTGGTGGAGTCATTGGATCAAACTGCAAAAAATCATCTTTCCTTGCAGTTTTCTCCATGCTTAATTTAGAACCCTCCAGTGCCAATGACCTACAAGCTGCTATGGCCTCCCTGTCAGAGCCAATCATGACTGACTTATCCTCCTCAGGCACAAATGTCACTGGTGATTCCAATAATTGAGGCTTTGGTGGAGACAGCCCCCGGCTCTTTGGGCTATCTATATTGACATCTTGATGACTAGAAGATGAGACATTATGGGCTGTGGAAGTGGGCGGCGTTTGGATAAGGGTTGGTGAAACTGAATCATTGGTAGGATCAATTATGGTACCAGGTGGCCACAGACTAGCGTTCTTAAGCTGAATTAAGTGATCTTTATTTTGCACCCCAATTTTAAAATCGGAGCGCAAAGTGTCTGCATTCTTAACCATAGGAAAACAACGCACAAAATTCGTGGTTACTAATTTTTCTTTGATGTAGTGTACAAGCTGATTTGATTTATACGTGGACGGAATTAAGGATACCACTACATAATGCCGTTTCTCTTAAAAGGGCTTCTTTATACAGAGCATCCAATGTAAGAAATTACACTGTATGCAATATTTTTTAGTACGAGAAATAATAAAAATATTAGAGAGGGACCACTTTAAATGGCAATTAATTTCCCTCGTACAGATTGTCACTACAATTTACTGCATATTCAAATAATTTATTAGGCCGTCATTTAGTTTTGTGATACAAGATTCGGACTAAAATTTTACCAGTCTGTCTTTATTTCTCACTTGAGTTTTATGGAATTTTATTTCATTAGGCTCCCTTTTTGTTTCGCCATATTCGATTTTTACCAAAATGTTTCCATTCTGTTGAAAACTTAAATTCAACTGGATAAGTAGTTTTTAAGCTATGCTGCGTACAGACAGACTGACAGAAGTGGGGAAACATGGAGCCTAAGCACCCTAAAATGCAAAGCTCTGCAAAAAATATCAAAGGGTTAATTTTTCATTTTTTACACTTGTAAACTGGTCTAAATGCTGGTGGTTACCCTTCTTCAATAAGGACTTGTATTTATTTTAAACTTTATAATTAAATGGTAAAAGTATTAACTTTTATTTGTTTATTTTTCTAATGATTTAATAAATTCTACTAGGCATTTTAATAATTTTAACACAGAATAAGTGTGTAACTTATTTTAGACCATAATACCATTTTATTAAAAATCATCTTAAAACAAACAATACATATTGGAAAGTTATTATAAAAAACATATTTTTATTGCCAATTCATTAGATAAATATAGAAAACAAATGTATTAGAAATTAATGTAGGAAGCTTCATTTTGAAAAAATATTTAATTCAGAATAAATATAACAAAATTTTGACTAGTACATCTAAAACTAGTCCAGTCTAATAAAGATATGTATGCATTTGTCACTACAGTACATTGAATTTGTAGACAATAAAGAAAAAAAACTTAAACTCTATCTCAAAATATGGCTAATTAAAGTATTCAACAAAGGTTTGCTTAGTGTCCTATTTATTTAAAGAGGTGTTATGTATCTTAAAATAGTTATTTCCTACCTCGAAATACCTGACAGTGCCTTTAAGAATATCATATTCTCTAATGTCTCTCAAATATCTGGAAATACCTCCTACAAATGCAAAAATATTATATTACGCCTTTATAATAAGGTATAGCAACATTAAAATCTGTTCTGGAAAAGCACAATATAATATCAACTAAAATGTTCACTTCTTTTCACTGCACTCACATGTAGCAATTAATTAAAGTCAAATTTAGGTCTCCTGAAATCACCACTTATTTGTTAACTTCTGTTTTATTAGAATATTAGTAGGTATTAGGTACAATAATTATTCTATCACCAATTGATGCTAGCAATGCTGCTGTATCTTCCCTTTTAGAAGTATAACAAACAAAAGTATTAAGGATTTCCAGGCAGACCTTAGAAGCTTCAGATTTTTAATTCTTCAACATTTTTAATTATTTCCAAAATAATAAAGTATACTTAATTAGGCCAAACAAACTTTTTGTGTTTTGCTCAACGTCAACAAAATAATTTTAAGGTTAACAGTAATTGTCAAATCGTAATGAAAAACTGGCCTACTTGACGTCAAAAAATACATGCAATTTTCCATTTAAGAAACGGATGCTACTTCCAACCTTTGTCAGTCGTTTCGCTAAATCACGTGATTTAGCGATTCGTTAACTAACGAAATGAAGTGCAAAATCGCACCCATGGACTCCTATGTCGCCAGATTTGACTCCCTTAGACTTTTTTTGTGGGGCTACCTAAACTAAATTGTACAAATACAGACCATTTAGAAATATCGATCATTTAGAAAATGTTATTCGGAAGTGCATTGTGATTATAAAACCGCAAAGTATTAAAAACTCTATAATACATGCCTCTAAAAGAACAATTGTTGGTATTGAGCGCGACGGTAGGCACACAGAAATGTAATAATTTTATTTATTGAAATTATCAATATCTTATTTTTGTGAATTTTTTAAATACAAATTTTTTATTTTATATCGTTAATAAAATATCAGTTAAATAATTCGTTTGGATTGGCGAATTCCGCCGTACTATCTGACCTATAAAATGGAGTCTTTGAATAAAATAATTATTGAATTCAATATGTCAATAAAATGTTCTATTTCTGTTTGAAAGGGTAGTATAAAAATTAAAGATATGGGATTTTTTTTTCAGTTTTGTTTTTGCAAAAAAGAAACAAATGAGAGTTTACTTAATAAATTAGCTATTTTAAAATTATCTTACATTAAATTGGAAACTGCATAAAATTTTCATCAAGCTGGACGCATTTGTTTTTTGGGCTTATTTATGTTTTCATCAACACAATGGCATTTAAAATAAAAAATAGTTATGGGATTGCATTTAGGCAATGTATCAAATTTCAACTCTATCGCTGACTTAAAATTTTCCCAATATTATTCTTTAATTAATGCTTTTTTATCTACGTAACCGAATGCAAACAAACCCGAAATAACCTGGCACTGTAGAATGTATTAAGAATAGAATCCTCTGATGAATTTATTCAATTGTTTTCAAAGGCTACTTTGTAATTAATTTTGTATTTACTTCGATATTTTAATAACTTAATAAAAATACTCTATTTGTTTTTACAAATACGATATAAAACAAAAAAAATTGTCAGTTTTTTTTATTAAAATATATATAGACGGATATATATTTACGTAATAAATAACCTAATTTACAATTACTTTATGTTATAATTGTGGAAACTGTATAAACTTTGCATCAGGTTGGACTAATTTTTTTTGACCAATTTATGTTTTTATTAACAAAATGGCGTTTAAAATAAAAAATCTGTTTAGGAATGACCATATCTAATTTAATTTCTAAACTTGTAATTTAATTCTAAATTAAAACATTGACTTTTAATTTTCATTTGTAAATTTGCGCGTATCATTGCCTCTAAATTCGGTGTTCAAACCCAACCGCGCCACTCTGGTAAGGTACCGAGTCGCGAGTCGTTCTCCAGAGTGAGAGAAGAGAGAACGAATCAAACGTCGCGTCGGCCGACGAGGTGTGTGTGCTCATCATCCCGTCAGTAAAATAAGACATTGAATTTTGGGGACCGTTCTGGTTATCATTTCTATTCTCGATATTCCTTGTCTATAAATACCGCTTTTCTGTACTTCGCGTACATTTTTGGTCCAATTTCGAGCACGGATCTTGATCCTAGCATTAATTTCGTTTCTGGTAAAAACAAGGAATATCTCTAATTTCTAATTTCAATGTTTTATTTTGCTGCTTCACAGTTTTTTTTCCTGTATTTAAAAATATTTTACTATTGTGACTATTTTCTTGCTGATTCATAAAAAAAAATCTTATTTAAAAAGTAAAATTATTATATTTTTTATATACTTATAATTATATTTATATACTATAATAACTAATATCACACCAACAAACAAATTTTCTTTGAAAGTAAATAATTTTAGGTTCATCCTTTCGGTTCATATAATAAATATTGGCATTTTTAGGTAATTTTAACTCTGGTAAATTAATTTATTTCATTGGCAGCTTATGCATATAGTGTCGAACCTTATCGCAAACGGGTTGTTTTTTGTGCCTAAATATTTCAGGTTCCCCGATTCGAGGTTAGCTCGGGTACTCTCGTTCTCAGCGGACGCTGCGGGCGTGAACCGTCATAGCGTCTTTCAATATAGCTCAAGCGTCGATATACAGTGGCGTACAGCGTCGATATACAGTGGCGTACAGCTATTGAAATATATTTCGCATCTTGCAATTTATATAATTGGTGTTATTTTTAATTAAATTGTTTTTTATCATTATTTAGCAATGCCTCCTAAGCTAAAAACATATGAAATTAAACGCAATCTTTGTTTGAGTCGAATAAAAGAAATTTATAATCTCTCTAATGAGGCTTCAACTGATCCAAATAAACGTTTATTATTTAAAGTAAGAGGTTTACGATTTAACGATTTGATGACAGATTTTAATAATGCTCATTCCGAGATTTTAGCGTCATCCGAAAATCCTGAAGATGAAGATAACATTAGAATAGAATTTGAAAAACAATTTTTTTCTGCAGAAACTATTTTTTATTCTCTTTTTAAGCAAGATTTTCCAGACACGTCTAGGTCTTCTAACGACCCAAAACCAACTGCAAAACTTCCAAAAATTTCGCTGCCTATTTTTGATGGTAATTTTCAAAACTGGCCTTCTTTTATCGATTTGTTTGATTCATTGATTCACAAAAACAGATCATTATCCAATATTGAAAAATTTCAATATTTAATCACGTCTTTAATTAATGAGCCACTTAATTTAGTCAAAACAATTCCAGTGGCAGATGCCAATTATAACTTTGCCTACGATGCATTGATAAATATATATCAGAATAAAAGAAAGCTTGCCACACTTTATTGTTCTAAGATTAATAATTTTCCTAAGCTGTGCGATGAATCACCCGAAAAGCTTAGACGGTTAATAAATACGTTTTCTGAAAATTTAAATGCCCTTGCAACTTTGTCATTTCCTATTGATGAATGGGACTTTTTATTGTTCAATATGATGATTTCTAAAGTCGATTCGTACACTGTCAAACGTTTTGAATTTGAGTATAGCAACGTAGAAATGCCTACTTTCGAAAATTTAAAGGCATTTTTAGCCAATCAATGTAAGACTTTGGATTCGGCTTCTTTGTGTCTGCATTCAAACTTCAAAGGTTTTAAATCTAAAAATCCAGCTTTTGAAAAAGCTTCTGTTTCTTTTGTTAGTTCCGGCTCAAATCAAGTGCCTCCTCGGAATCAAAATAAATGTTTATTCTGCAATAGCTCACATTCTATATACAAATGCCATGCATTACTTGTTCATAGTCCTGAAGAGAGGTACAATGCCATTAAAAATAAAAAATTATGTGTAAATTGTTTGGGTTTGCATGCCTATAAAGACTGTTCGTCAAATTTTACTTGTAAGATATGTAAGCAGAAACATCATTCTTTGCTCCATATTAATAGAGATTCGCCTAGCACATCCTCGCATGGGCAAATTAAAAAAAAATTTTAATAGTAAAGCAAAATTAAAAAAAAATTTTAATAGTACCCCAGTTCTAGAACCTCAAAATAATACTTCTTTATCTTTTGTTCAGTCTTTCACTAGCATGTTGCCTCCCACTTCTTCAGCTCTTCTGTCTACTGCTCAGGTTGACATAGCAGATGCCTTTGGTCATCCGCAATCCGTGTTCTGCTTGATAGTGGTAGTGATTCTAGTTTCATTACAGAAGAGTGCTTTCGTAAACTGCAACTTAAAAGAATACATTATAATATCCCAGTTTCGGGAATCGGTTCTCAATCCTTAATTTCCTCCAAAGGTCGAACCATTGCATTTTAAGACCGCACGGCAATAATTCTTCTCCTTCTTGACTAATCGATGCTATAATTCTTGCAAATATTTGTCCCCATATGCCTAGTAGTATCTTAAAGTTTTCTGACTGGCCTCATTTACAGGGTATTGATCTTGCAGATCCTGATTTCTATATATCAAAGCCCATTGATATGCTTCTTGGTGCTGATGTATTTCCTTATTTATTAAGACCCGGGCGAATCGATGGGAATCCAAATGATCCGGTTGCTCTTAATACTTTATTTGGATATTGCACTTCGTCGCTTTATGACCCTTGAAAGGAAACTAAAACGAGACAATTCTTTATATAACTCCTATAAAGACTTTATGGGTGAGTATTTGGAGTTAGGTCATATGTCTTCGGTAAGTTCAGATATAAACCCATCATCTAAATTCTATTATATTCCACATCATTGTATCCTGCGCTCTGAAAGTTCCACTACAAAACTTAGAGTCGTTTTCGATGCCAGCTGTAAGTCGTCTGAAGGTGTATCATTAAATGAAACTTTGTTGGTTGGTCCTAAATTGCAACAAGATCTTTTCTACATTTGCGTTTCAGGCACTGTAGCAAATGTATAGGCAAATTCTAGTCACACCCAACCATCGTTCCTATCAAAGAATTCTCTGGAGGTTATCTGATGAAGAAGCCATTCAAGATTTTGAATTGAATACTGTCACTTACGGAGTATCTTCAGCACCTTTCCTTGCTTTGCGCTGTCTTAAGCAATTGGCTGTTGAAAATGCAAAGAATTTCCCCCTCGCCTCGACTGTTTTATCTTCCGGAACCTTTGTTGATGATTGCGCGTGGGGGCGGATTCCATAGATATGGCGTTAAAAATTAAAAATGAACTTATATCAGTTCTAAAAAAAGGTCAATTTGATCTTCGGAAATGGTCGAGTAATTCGCAAGACTTTTTAGAAACTTTGCCTTCATCAGTTCACCAAACAAGTATTTCTTTTGATGAAAATTCTGATACCATTTTAAAAATATTAGGCTTACTATGGTGCCCTAAGAGAGACATTTTTTCATATAACGTTCGATTCGAAAATAATCTCTGTACTAAACGTACAATTCTATCCGACGTAGCTCATATTTTCGACCCCCTTGGCTTTCTTGCCCCCTTGATTCTCTTTGCTAAACGACTTATACAAAATTTGTGGTGTCATGGTATAGGTTGGGATGAAAATCCTCCTGATAATATTGTTAAACTCTGGATTCAGTTTAAGAGCGAATTCAAATTAATTTCCTCGATTAAACTTAATCGTCGTGTACTTACAGATAATTCGTCTTGTATTGAAATTCATGGTTTCGAGGATGCTTCTGAAGTAGGCTACGCAGCTGTAGTTTATTTTCGTATTCTAGATAATTCTGATCATCCTACAGTAAATCTAATCTGTGGTAAGTCTAAAGTTTCACCATTGAAGCGAATATCTCTTCCTCGTTTGGAGCTATATGCTGCTGTTGTCTCACTTAATAAATTCTGTGATTACTGCCTACTCAGATTTGTCATTTTCAAAAATATATGCATATTCAGATTCTTCTGTTGCCTTGGCCTGGATCAAAGCCTCACCCCATAAATGGAATACTTTTGTAGCTAACCGTGTTAGTAGAATTCAAGATCTTGTACCAGCTCATTGTTGGTATTATGTGTCTTCAGGTTCCAATCCAGCTGACGCAGCGTCACGGGGTTTATTACCCGCTTCAGCTTCTTGAGCATCGGTTGTGGTGGCAGGGCCCCGAATGGCTTTTAAAACCCTTTTCTGATTTTCCTATCCACTCGGATATAATCTCTGAAAATTCAATAGTAGATTCTGAGCAGCGTGTTACAACATTGGAATAATTAAATCAGCCAACTTCCATTGATATATTGTTAGAAAAATATTCCTCTCTCTTAAAAATACAGCGAATTATGTCATATCTATTACGATTCGTACATCGTAAAGTGAATGTTGAACCTGAAATTCCCAATACGTGTATCTCAATTCAAGAGCTTCAGGCATCATTGATATGTTTAGTTAAATATGTTCAAAATAAGGTGTTTGCCAACGATATTAAGCAAATATTGTCAAAACGTCTACCCTCAAAACCTCTACAGAAACTTTGTCTCTTTTTAGATCACTCGGGTGTTCTCAGGGTGGGCGGACGTTTATTACATGCAAATATACCATTCGAACAAAAACATCCAGCACTACTTCCAAGTCACCACCGTCTTACTGAATTAATTGTCACACATTTTCATAATACTTATCTGCATCCAGGTCATCTAACTTTACATTTTTGACTCCTGCAACATTTTTGGATTATGTCACCTAAACGAGCTATTCGACACTGTCTGTCTTCATGTGTCAAATGCCTAAGATGCAAACCTGTCCCTAGTCAACCTAAGATGAGCGAACTGCCAAGTTTCCCTTCCAAGGTGTAAACCAGCTAAAAGCTTTTCAGTGCGTAGGAGTAGATTTCGGAGTACCCTACCTTATAAAATTAAGTAAGCATCATGGTGCTTAAACGCAGAAGGCGTATATCTGTCTTTTCGTTTGTTGTGTAACCAAAGCTCTGCATGTTGAATTGGTTTCTGATTTGACCACAGAGGCCTTTCTAGCTTCTCTGCGGCGATTTATAGCTACAAGAGGTAAAGTAACCGAGATCCATAGTGATTGCGGCACAAATTTTATTGGTGCTGCTAAATATCTTAAAGAAATTTTCTCCAAAGCACTTTTAGAGGAGAACATCAAATGGCGGATTAACCCCCCTTCAGCTCCACATTTTGGAGGTTTATGGGAGGCGGGGATCAAAAGTGTTAAAACTCATCTTTCTCGCGTGATTGGAAAACAGATCCTCACCTATGAGGAGCTTAACACAGTCCTCATACAAATTGAGGCGCTTCTAAACTCACGTCTTCTCTATGACTTAAGTTCGGACCCTAACGACTTAACAGCTTTAAGTCCCGGCCATTTCCTGACTCTGGCTCCATTATCTACAATCCCTGATTCCGACCTTACAACTCTAAATATTAATCGCCTAAATCGATGGCAATTTTTAATTCGAATGCACCAGGACTTCTGGAGGCAGTGGAGCCGAGAATATTTGCATAATTTACTTCAGCGAAGCAAATGGACTGAATATTCTAATCTTATCAAAACAGGTACCCTTGTAGTCATTAAAGATGAGAATCAACCTCTATTAAAGTGGCCGTTGGGGAGAGTTTGTGAAATCCACCCCGGTTCAGATTACATTATTCGTGTAGTCACATTAAAGACTGCAAACGGATTTGTTAAGAGGCCAGTTGTTAAATTGTGCCCTCTGCCTTTGCAGCAACAAAATTAGTATCTTGAAATTTAGTTCTTGCTACATATATGTGTATTGTATGTGTCCCCGGGAATTTGGGAAATAGTATTTAATAATATAATTTTATTTTCTGTCATATATATCGTTGTAATTAATAAAATACATTACTGTATTTTGGTGGGCGGTATGTTTAGGAATGACCATATCTAATTTAACTTCTAAAATTGTAATTTAATTCTAAATTAACACATTGACTTTTAATTTTCATTTGTAAATTTGCGCGTATCATTGCCTCTAAATTCGGTGTTCAAACCCAACCGCGCGACTCTGGTAAGGTACCGAGTCGCTAGTCGTTCTCCAGAGAGAGAGAAAAGAGAACGAATCAGGACGTCGGCCGACGAAGTGTGTGTGCTCATCATCCCGTCAGTAAGGTAAGACATTGAATTTTGGGCACCGTTCTGGTTATCATTTCTATTCTCGATATTCCTTGTCTTTAAATACCGCTTTTCTGTACTTCGCGTACAAAATCAGTTAAGAAAATGCATTTAGGCGACGTCCTACTTATAAAAAAGATGGTCGGCTTCTCCTGTTGGCGAGATAAGACCTGGTTTAAGTTATGTGGGTGCCTCGTCGGCCTAATTTCAAGTTAATTTGCTTCCCATTCCAGATATAGCTAATTATTAATTGTCCTAATTGAATACATGCATAACTAATCCCCTATAAATTTCAGGATTTATTGTGCTTACATTGGAAGTAGAGGTGTATATGCAATATACAACAGAATAATTATAGATGGCTAGATCGGAGGTATAGTTTTTAATGACAAAATATCACTTTTTAAAGAATTTGTGTGATGTCCAGTGATTATATATATATATATATATATATATATATATATATATATATATATATATATATACAGTGTTGCCAGTAAAGTCCGCATCATATGAGATTTTTTTTTACTATTTGACTTAAATAAAATTTGAGTAGGCAGAATTTTGCTTGAAAAATTATGTGAAGTGAGGTTAAAATAGTCATTATTTTATCTTACCTGTTAAATTTGACATTTGTGTTTTAAAATGGCAAAAAACTACTTTTTTCACCATAATTTTGAAAAATGATAAAGGAAAAAGTTGTTTATTTTTTGATTTTATAGCCAGATTTCAGCGATATTGACTGACTTCAAATTTTTCTAATTTTTTTGAACTTGATGCTTTTTGCCTTTCCTGAATGTAAGCTAACCTAAATTAAATCATTTATTTTTGATCAATTCAATGCTTAAACGCATTTTAGTAAATAATTTTTTTATTTTAAGCGTTGTTTTGTTGACAAAAATATAAATGGGCCAAACAAATGTGTCCAACTTGATGCAAAGTTTATACAGTTTCGGCAATTTAATGTAAAACAATTCTAAAATAAATTATTTGTTAAGTGTATACATATCTGTTTGCTTTTTAATAAAAACCAAACTGTAAAAAACGGTTTTTCTATTATATAGAAAAACCGTTAAAATCAATATTTTTACTAAATTATTAAAGTAACCAAATAAAAACTAAACTATATATTTAGCATATAGTACTCCAAAAAAAAAAAATTATATAAACATAGGTCCGAAAACGCTTTGTTCTCGAGATACAGGGTGTTATTTTATGAACGTTATTCGACCTCTATCTGGGAAACAAAGCGTTTTCGCTCCTATGTTTATACCATTTGGGGGAGTACTATACGCCAAATATGTTAAATAGGCTTTTTTTGTATCATCCTGTTTTCCCTGCAGATTTTATAAAAGAGATTTGGTCAAAGTTCATTACTTTGTATATTAAAATCTCGCAGCAGAATTGAGATCAGATCTCTTCAAGGTCAAGAAATGCAACTTATTTAATTTTCAGGATAATTGACTGAAAGCCATTTCCCATAGAAAGTGTGCGGGGTCCTTAGAGATATAAGGTAAATCACGTGACGAACTTTTTTATTTTCATTTTGCATTATTTTTTACACATGTACCAGTAGTTTCAACGCTATAATTTGTTTTTAAATTTTTCACATTTTTTTCAAATTTAATGGGTTTTCGTCCAACCAAATGTAAACCAAACCTTAACTGAAATGTCTATTTTTGACAAATTTATCTCCCTAATGCACTTTCTGAATTAATTGCTCTTAAAACGCCATTTTGTTGATGAAATCAAAAATAGACCTAAATAATCGGCTCAACTTTATCCAGTTTTCATAATTTAATGTAAAATATTTAAAACTCGGTTTTTCGTCTCGAAAATAAATAGAACGTTTTAGTAAAGTATTGAAATGACCAAATAAAGTCTATATTATCAAGTAGCCTATGGAAACAATTGAATACATTATCTATCCAAGTATTCCATTTTTAAAGTATATAGTTTGACAATTAGTCGCTTCTAAATGTAAGAATTGAAATTATATTAATATATGGCGAAACTACTTTTCACCGAGAAGTGGCCAACATTTTTAATGCACGCCATCCTGGTAAAAATTTGCACCAAACTACCGTTAGTTAAATTTAAGTCAAGTCGCTCAGTGGAAAATTTATTTAAAAAGCCCCATAAAACTTTGTGACGGTTAATGAAGAAATGGAAATGAATGTGTGCCAGGGTGTTGTAGAGGATGGAAAAACAAGTATTAGAAATATTGTAAAAAGGACAGGTATAAGAAAAGAAAGTGTACGAACATTTTTGCAAAAAAATAAGGTTAAACCATTTAAACCAAAATTTATAAGCACCTTAGAAGAACGAGATTTTGATATTCGTTTGGGATTCTCGTTTTGGTATCAAGGGGAAAGAGAAGAAAATTTGTACTTTCCGTCTACAATTTTACGGACAGATGAGGCCACCTTTACGTCAAATATTGTTGTTAGTTCAGTTGCAGATGGTGGGCCCAAGAAAACCTCAATTTTATTATAGAATGCCGGGACCAATATTCTTTTAAAACCAATGTCTGGTGTGGCATTTTAGATAATCAGGTAATCGGACCGTATTTTTTTAGAAATAATTTAAATTGCGAGGATTATCTTCGATTTCTAAATAATGAAATAAGAGAAGTTTTGGCCAACATGCCCCTTAATGTCAGAAATAATTTATGGTATCAGTGTGAGGGGCCACCTATCCACAATACAGCAATAGTTAAGAAGTATCTGTTAAAAATGTTTAGAGGGAAAGTGATTGGACGTGGTTTTCGAGCAAAACTGGCCTCCTATGTCGCCAGATTTGACTCCCTTAGACTTTTTTTGTGGGGCTACCTATACTAAATTGTACAAATACAGACCGTTTAGAAATATCGATCATTTAGAAAATGTTATTCGGAAGTGCATTGTGACTATAAAACCGCAAAGTATTAAAAACTCTATAATACATGTCTCTAAAAGAACAATTGTTGGTATTGAGCGCGACGGTAGGCACACAGAAATGTAATAATTTTATTTATTGAAATTATCAATATCTTATTTTTGTGAATTTTTTAAATACAAATTTTTTATTTTATATCGTTAATAAAATATCAGTTAAATAATTCGTTTGAATTGGCGAATTCCGCCTTACTATCTGACCTATAAAATGTAGTCTTTGAATAAAATAATTATTGAATTCAATATGTCAATAAAATGTTCTATTTCTGATTGAAAGGGTAGTATAAAAATTAAAGATATGGGATTTTTTTCAGTTTTGTTTTTGCAAAAAAGAAACAAATGAGAGTTTACTTAATAAATTAGCTATTTTAAAATTATCTTACATTAAATTGGAAACTGCATAAAATTTTCATCAAGCTAGACGCATTTGTTTTTTGGGCTTATTTATGTTTTCATCAACACAATGGCATTTAAAATAAAAAATAGTTATGGGATTGCATTTAGGCAATGTATCAAATTTCAACTCTATCGCTGACTTAAAATTTTCCCAATATATTTTTTTAATTAAGGCTTTTTTATCTACGTAACCGAATACAAACAAATCTGAAATAACCTGGCACTGTAGAATGTATTAAGAATAGAATCGTCTGATGAATTTATTCAATTGTTTTCAAAGGCTACTTTGTAATTAATTTTGTATTTACTTCGATATTTTAATAACTTAATAGAAATACTCTATTTGTTTTTACAAATACGATATAAAACAAAAAAAATTGTCAGTTTTTTTTTTATTAAAATATGTATAGACAGATATATATTTACGTATTAAATAACCCAATTTACAATTACTTTATGTTATAATTGTGGAAACTGTATAAACTTTGCTTCAAGTTGGACTAATTTTTTTTTACTAATTTATGTTTTTATTAACAAAATGTCGTTGAAAATAAAAAATCAGTTAAGAAAATGCATTTAGGCGACGTCCTACTTATAAAAAAGAAATGGTGTAATTTAGGTTTGCTTACATTCGGTAACGTGGAAGGGCATAAAATTGAAACATAAAAAAAAACTGGAAGTCAGTAAAAAAATAATGTTATATTTGACAAGTAAGATAGATCACGTGACCAATTTTTTTATTTTATATACCGGGTGTCAACGAATCTAATAGACAGGCCATAAATTTTAGAGTATTTGATGTATCAAAACGAAATTTCGTACAGGAAAATGGTACATAAAGAGGAGAGTTTTCGTATATTTTTCACTTTCCGGTCACTTCCGGTTTCACCGAAAGTGACTCCAGTTTCGATTTTTTAAATGGAACACTCTGTATATTTTTAATTTTTGGATTCCTGAGACAATTCTGAATCGAAATTTTAAAAACTTTTTACGCCTACTTGATTTTTTATAGCCATTTTTAAAATTGCATCTAGGTGGCCATGACCAGACGCAAATGAATTTAAGGACCTAAAATGATGACAGAATAACACAATCGCTAAGTTTTAGTGATTAGTCTGGTAACTAAGAACAAGAGAATATGATAAAATCAAATTTTTGTGTCTAACTATTTTTTATTCAAATGGCGACCCTTTTTAGGCAAGCTTTTTTTGAAAAGAGTATTTTTCTGCGAATCTAACGGTACTAACTTTTTTGCAATTAGATCAAAAATAAGCTCAAAAATTAAATTAAGAAAAATACTCGATAATCATTAATATATATTTAATATTTATTTTTATCAAGTGTGCTATGAATATCCATGCTGGATATTAAGAATCCAAAAATGTAAAAATATACAGAGTGTTCTATTTAAAAAATTTAAACTGGAGTGACCGGAAAGTGAAACGTATGCGAAAACTCTCCTCTATATGCACCATTTACCTATTCCAAATTTCGTTTTTTAAGTATTTCGAATTCAAAAATGGTAAATACCCTATGATACTTAGCCAAAACGGATGTTGGCTTTTGTAGTTATAAGATAATTTCTATTTAGCTTTCTTAGGCTCTATAATTATATATCTTTATAAAAAAAAATTCTGTTGAACTTTATAACTAGAATATTATTTTACGACTTACCTTGACCTTCTCGTAACACTGAAAAAGAAAAAGTTTTGAAAATAATTGACAAACTTAGCGTATATATACGTACAGATATTTTATTGTTCGTTATTTTCCCGCGGGTATTGAGAAATAAATTAGTATACGGGTATTACCATGTTAAGTGGCCAAATTGGTATTATTTGGTTTTTGATGTCTCATTTCTTTAGAGAAAAAGGTTAGATAGTTATATCCCTTCTATTATTTTGCTTGAATCAAATGTAATACCTACTAAATTACAACTAACTAATACTAAGTCTTAACTACTTGACAAGTTTATTGTGGAATAATTTGACTATTCCATTATACAAATATTTTTAACCGACTTCAAAGGTTCTCATTCGATCTGTATGTATTTATTTTATGTTGACTAAACGGATCGGCTCATTTTGATGAGTCAAATGCTAAATTGTAGGGGACGTTTCATTGGTGGTCCCATAAATTTTGATTTGGATTCCGTTCACCCGTTTTTTGGTAATAATAGTATTGAAAAACACACAGGTAAAAGAGCGATAAAGGCAGCGAGTTTTATAATTAAATTTACATTTTTTTAATACAATTTTCAAACTAAAACTTTTAGGGCTTTAATAGACATACAACCCCATTTGCTAAAAGGTATCTCTTTTGCTATGTCGTTATGTAATTTTATTAATTTGAAAGTTTTGGTTTAAATTTCCAAATTAATAAATTAGTATTTGGTGAGTACGAATTAAATTAGGATTAGGTACATATATAATATTATCATTATCATAATAGTTAATGAAACCTAATATTTCTCGAAAGTTTTATAAATGTTTAACTCAAAAACCGTAGTCGTCAAAACTTTTATTATTATCGTTAAGTATTTATTATAAAATCTAATTTATATAGAGTCGTTTACTTCTCTATTCACTTTTTGCATTATGTTATATAACATTGGATATACTGTTTAACCAACAATTTATATATTTTTTCCTTGAAAATCCCATATTTAAAAGTTAAGTTCTATTTAAAAAATTGTCTATAAAATGTAATGATCCTTGGCTTCTACTCACAAATTATCTTAAAATCACACATTTACTTGTTCTATATATATATATATATATATATATATATATATATATATATATATATATATATATATATATGAACTTGAAATAAAATAGTATCAATTCCGGCAGTGTTTTGTACTCATTTAGATGTACTACTAGAATTTTAAACACAAAAACATTAAACCCTAATTATATACTAAGGGAACGCGCTCCTTAATCCATAGAAGATTGGGATACACCCTCTCTTTTGTTCATGGTTCTTCGAGCCGGATAGCCTCAATACAGAGTTGATAGTTCTACTCAAAATTACAAAAGCACTTCCAAATCAGCTGTTGCCAAGTATAGACTACTAGATACTAAAAATTATAATATTCTTAAAAATGTTACTTGTAAAAAATCACTGAAGTGAGAAATAAAATATTTTTAAGAAAAAAATAGAACCTAATCTAACCTAATACATCATCAGTTTTAAAAGATATATGGCTACCTATATATTTGGTTTATATGTAATCTATACTAATCTCAGGGGCGTGCGGTGAAATTTTAAGAAAGGGAAGCAATTTTTGGAAACTTTCCTATTTGTAATGTAATTCGATTCTTCGATCATTTTTTGCAAATTCGTCAATGACGTCATCATAAAAACGTCCATGCTCCGACATATTTTGGAGAACTTTATTTTCAATGGACAACAGCGATGTATGCGAAAGTCTCTCCTGCCCCGTTGAATTTCTCGCGAAATTTTTTATACGTTTAAGTGTTGAAAAATTGCGTTCTACTGATAAACTTGTGGCAGGTATTGTCAATACTAATTCACACAACTTCGACACTTCGATGTAGGCATCTTCCAGCACCTTGTCTTTTAAAAATTGCATTAGTTCCTTAGCCTTATTTTTTGCGCTTAGTCATTAGTTTCGTAAATCACTTTTAGTTCAGATCGCAGTAACACTCGGTCGAAGAACTGGCCATAATGGGCACTTTTTTTAAGCAAAAAGCAATATCATTTGTTTTAGTTTGTAATATATTAAAAGCATTGTCCGAGAATTGAAATATTTCTGAAAATATGTTCAACAAATAATTAAAATTAAAATCTCGTTTAAAACAGTCCAAAAACCCCCTCGAACTATTTATTGCTTCTGAGTCCCACGTTTCATTATTTTCTATTATATTCTCAAATAGTTCAATCAGTGATTCACGATTTTCAGATACTATTAACACAAGTCTTCCATTATACTTCCACCTAGTAGGAGCTACTTTGGGCAATTGTTTATGGACAATAGAGTCCAAAGCTTGTGTACGTTTTGTTGACTTGAAAAAAAGCAGCCATGCTACTTAAAGTAACGAAAAATACTTTACACTCTTTAATGTGATTAATGGACTGGGATAAAACTAAATTTAATTTATGAGCAAAATAATGGACAAACACAGAACTTGGGAAAGTTTCTCGAACTTTAGCTTGCAGACCCCTAATTGTCCTGCCATCACTGCAGCTCCATCATAGCTTTGAGCAACTAATTTTTTCTCTCCATTAATTTCTTTAGTAACGTTTTAAACTACGGTATATAATACGTACGATTTTCGGACACATTCTTAAAACCTAAAAATTGATCTTGAATACTTCCGTCTGTTTTAACGTAGCGTATTACTATAGATAATTGGCTAAAATTAGTGATATCAGTTGTTTCGTCCAGAGCAATAGCAATGAACCGCGCCTCGCCAATCTCCTGCTTAATTCTTTTAAGAATAATGGTTGCAACAGCGGAAATTAAATCATTCTGGATTCGATTCGACGTTCCGCGAAAAATGCTAGACTGCTCTTAATGATTTTTTAAGCAATCATCATATTTAGCCATTAAACTAAGTAAATCTTGAAAAGTTCCTCTATTTGAGGAAACCCTTGTTTCGTCATGACCTCTAAATCACAATTCGTGCTGTCCGAGAAAACAACCAACATCGATAAGTCTTCTTAATATTTGCCTATTTTTATCGACTAGTTCAAACACTAATTTCCAACTGTTTATTAAGGGCGTGTTCAATTTTGTTTTTTTTTTCTTTTATGACGGTCTGCAAATGCGCTTTGGACATAATGTGTCTTTTTACAGCTTTATGGAAATTGTTTAAATCGGAAAAACCAGTTTTATTCCAGAGACCTTTTTCATTTTCAAAAAGTGAACATGGCCAACAAAATAATTTACTTATATTTTCACACCCTGTTAGCCATTTAAATTGTTTGTATTGTTTTCCGGATAAAAATGTCCAATACAGTTTTTCATTTTTGTGGTTAAATTTTTCATAGGCGGTTTTGCCCTTCCTTTGGAAATTATTTGAAGCTTATTATTACACACACTCTTCTTACTAAATTCTCCAACATTTTCAACGTTATTACCGACAGCCGAATTTGACGGTATTTGCATATCCACGTCCGTATTATGTCCATATCGCACCATGCACGACGTGACGTACGTATCACACAACACACGGATAGCCATTCAAACAAAAAACCTACTCCAACGATAGCTTCCGCCACCACTTAAAGCACGCGACTGAAATGCAAAAATTGCAAACAGCCGGTGGAAAGGTTAATAACCTCTGGCTCGATTCATAGGAAATCAAGCATACAGGACTTGGCTGCAGAGAAGCTAGCGGCCCGCATAGGTTCTATTCGATATTCTATTGTGGCTGGGTCGGAGTCAAGGCCGCATTTATTATAAATTTATACAAGATTTTTGAAAAAATCGGGTAATTGATTAATTTTTGCAATCTTTCTCAAACTTTTTCCTTAGAAAGCTGAGCTTGTGCAAATTGCTTGATTTTAGAGTGCAGAGGTTCGACAAGAAGGGATTCTTTCGAACTCAGTTTCCAAAGGGGTGAAACTACCCCTTAAATATTTATAGAGGACTCGAATCTTGTCAAAATGAAACCGCTTTTTAGTTTAAAGAACAAGCTATAATAACTCCACAAAATAGCACAGCAGATAAAACAAATTTAGCTTTATTGAAAACAATTACTGCTCCACAATTAACATACTACTCAATAGATGTAGTTATAGAAAAAGAAAATCATCCTGTCGAGTTCCTACACTCTCTAAACCCTTCAAGAATCTCCCCTCATGAGTTAACTTTAAAAGGGGAGGCACCAATGATGCTTATTCGAAATTTAAAACCACCAAAATTGTGTAATGGAACTCAGCTACAGC
Source organism: Kuschelorhynchus macadamiae (assembly GCA_030620095.1). Taxonomy (NCBI): domain Eukaryota; kingdom Metazoa; phylum Arthropoda; class Insecta; order Coleoptera; family Curculionidae; genus Kuschelorhynchus; species Kuschelorhynchus macadamiae. Next base: position 431,541 of record JAUTXW010002517.1, read on the forward strand.
TTAAAACATTACAAAACAATGTAGTAGAGTCTACTATTATTTCTGGCGGTCCTCGTCTGGAAGAAACAATTTTTATACCACGTATCCCTTTAATTCCGTCAGACTGTTCTTTTCGGTTTAAACGTGTACAGTTTCCTTTAAAGCTTTGTTTGGCCATGACAATTAACAAAGCTTAAGTAGAGCTGAAGTAGACTTGCGCTACGATTGTTTTTCCCATGGTCAACTCTATGTCGCATGCTATAGAGTAAGTTCGCCTAGTAGCTTGGCTATTTTACAGCCAGAGAATGCAACAGCAAACGTGGTTTATAAAGAGGTACTCAAATGAGTACCTTTTCACATCCCTTTCATTATAGTCATATACTCGAGCGAAGTCGCCGGTACCCGCTAGTGTAATATAAAATACATCAATTATATTTTATAATGGCTGGGTGAGGCTGCTTTGGGCGTCGACTTCAAAATGTATATTTTTAAGCAATACTTACATAAAATATTACTTTTTACTTTTTATCGTTTTTTTTTAAGACGGTTCTATATTTTTCTTAAAAATATTTGATTAAATAATTATTAATAATAATTGAGCAATAAACTAATACATATGACATATAGGATAATTTAATTAACCAGTCACTGCAGACGTCGTAATTCAATCACTAACAGATGTAATAATCTATATACTTACTTGATTGACTTCAAATTTTGGCCGAAAATTAAGGATTATATGGTGATGACCTAGTAATATTTTATATATTAAAAATATCACGTATCCAGATATTTTCACTTTTTAGGGTTTCTAGATGACAAAAGACATGTTTCCCCAATTTCGTTGGTATTTGTCTGCCTGACTTTTCTCAACATAGTTAAAAACTACTAATTTACTTTAAATTCTAATCGAAAACTCGAGATCATGTGGGAATGACCTGGTAACATTTTGGTAAAAATTCAATATGGCGGAACAAAATGCTGGCCTAGCCAAATATTAAAAAAATTATTACTAAAAAACTAATAATCCAATTTACCTCAAATTTTGCATAAAAAATCGAGTGTTAGATAGGAATGAATTGGTTACATTTGGTACGAAGATGGCAAAAAATGGCGGGCTAATGAAATATTAAAAAAAAAACAGTCTGAAATACTACTTATTATATTGATTTCAAATATTGTGCAAGGATTAAGTGTGATATAGAGATAAACTGGTGACATTATAGTACGAATTTAGATTGCGGAATAAAATAGTGGTTAAGTAAAATGTTTAAAAAATCAACGTAAAAACCTTGTTATACAAATTTTGTACAAAAATTAGATGTGATATAGAGATACACTTGTAAAATGTTGGTAAGAATTCAGTATGATGAATTGAAATGGTGGTATAATGAAATTTTTAGGCCTTTAGGCTAGCTACACATAATCTGGGACAACTCTGTACTATCAGAATTCTTTGTCATTGCAGTAGTAATACAGGATCTACACACTCGGTCTTAGTAACCGAGATTAGAAAACATTAAAAAGTCAGGAAGAGTTGCTTTTTATATAAAACACATTAAATAATTATGATTAAAATAATTAATTTTTTAAATTTAATATATTTTCTTTTATTATTCCATATTTTTATTTAGATTTTCTAATATTAGATATGCGTAAAAGTTAGTAAAATATTCAAAATAAGATAATTTAAACATTCGAATAGATGAATATCGAAATCCGATTCCTAATCCATACTAGATACAAAAAATATATTAGAAAATAAAATATAAAAAAAATTGATGTCAAGAAAAGTCAAGGAATAAGACTGCCAAAACAGATAAAAATGCAGACTGTAAAAAAGTTTTTTTAGTTTTGTTTTATTTTTAAAATTTTATTATAATATATAATTTACATAAAATGTAAGTCGTTATACTGCTTTACCATAAATCCAAACAAATAATTAATAAAAGTCGCAGCTTCCAACAGCATACAAAAAACTTGTTAATCTACTCCAAGTTGTTCAGAAACAACGTTGCTCTGCCCGGCAGTCAATATAGAGGAAACGTGTCAAGAGACTAAATAAGGCACTATTCACAAGGTCTGCTCTTTATCCTTTTTAGCTTCTGTCCGGTCTCCATCTTTATAAAATCTCTGAAAAAAAAACCGTGAAAAAAGTGTTGTGATTTATATTCTATCATCAACTAAGGGAATGAGTCCGAAGTAAAAGAATAAAATGTTCAGCAGCAGTCAAACATATTTCAATTAAAATAGAATTGACTACTATTTGAAATTCAGAACTGAAAGTACGTGTTTTCTGCAGTAGTTAATTTCAATTTTTATTTGAAGATCTTTGTTGAAAAATAGCCGAAAACAAAATTCATGCCCAACTTTTCGATATGGCGGGCGGGCTGATTTTTGTCAGGAGGTTCTTAGAACAACAATGTTTGGTACGTTCGATCTGACTTTTTCAAGGTGTGGCTTTTTGATTATTCAGGTTTATTATAAAGCATTTGTTTGAAAACAGGTTGATTTCTCTCAAATTTAGAATAATGGAGAGTACATATTTATGAAAATTGAGATTGGAAATCCGGTGATGTCGGTGAAAGGTATGTTTACTGTCGTAATATCACATTTTTTGCCAAAATTAAATAAAATCAACAAGTAAAATAAGGCCAAAATATAGAAAAATGAATTCCATATACATTTACATACATTAGACATTGGAAATCGGCCTAGAACTCGTCTTCTAGAGCATCGAACCAATTCGAATAATCTACGTAACCACACCTAATCCAGAAAATTCGATAGAAACATTCCATCCAATAGGATTACAGCATTCAAGTCTTCCAGCCAATAAGATTTACCCACGCTGCAATCGGATTGGTCTGTTCGATTCTAGAAATTCTATAAGTAAATTAATCAATTAAAAATAGTTCTAATCAAAATTTCATAACGAAACTTTGTACAAACAATCTCTAGTATATGCGCTTCACGCTCATATAAAAATCTTTACAAAAACATTATTATTTCTACCTAAAATTCAACGTTAAAAATTTCTCAAAATCTAAAAACTAATTATTTCAAAAAACTTTTTACATCCCCAAAAAGGCCTAATCAAATCCTACATTTCAGTAAAAGAATGATTAAAATCCGTTCAGAAACAACAGAGAAAATTAGCCTTAAAGGAAAAAATTCAAAAATTCTAGTTCGTTAAATTTCAATTTTTCAATTTCAATCTTTAATAAAATTTTTTCTAAACCAGATAAACAAGTGCCGTAAGGACTAATCGAAAGAGACCCCTTAGGGCCACCTTGTATCAAAATTTGAAAAAAATATATCAAGAATTAGCAAAACTATGGACGAAAGAAGATAGGCGTCGCAGATGCCACGCCTGGAAAAGGACGCCACGTCCGTAGCGCCTAAACGCGACGTCGGACGTCAAAAAGTCACTAGACGAAAAAGTTTTCAAATAAATTAAACTACAACATATCAAATTTTCAAGAAAATAGGAAAATTTTTGCGAGCAAAATTTTTCACTTTTTTGGACTTAGCCAAAATTTTGGATAAACAAAAAAACCAAAATAAAGGTATCAACTTGGGACCTTCATAGGATGAAAGCCCTTACAAAAAGAAGAGTTTTATATAATAAAACAGTTTTAGAAAAAACTACCAGAAAACCCTGAAATCGACGTTGGAAGTTATGCACCAGGACCTGGTGAAAATGTCCAATATCTGCAAAACGACTAATAGAAAAAATCTGATTTTTCACAGGATTAATTATTACGTAAAGAACTATCGTTTAACAAAGTCTTATGGTTATACGAATTTTTTATTTTCAAAAAGAAAAAAGTTATAATAAAAATCTGAAACTTGGCCAGAATACGTGTAAAGTAATACTATTCTAGGGAAAAATCCCAAACCAAGAAAATTCTCAAAAATATGGATCCCACGGGACTTCAAAGTTTCCCGGGAGATGTTTTCAGTAGAAAATCCTGTTCGAAAGTGAACAGAAAATACACCAGTTTCGTTCACGGGACTCCGCCCACAATCCACAGGATTGGTCCAGAGCGTGCAAAAGGGTGTCGCCGTGACGTCAAACTTCGATTAATATAAATATGGACAGATTTTTGTTTCGAAAGCATTCGATCTTCTTCTTACGACCAGTAATACGTGTCAAATTCGTGAGTGTAATAGCTATTTTTCATATACCCTCCTAAGCGTCGGAAGCAGTGTTATTAGTGCGTTTCTTTTAATCATTCTGAGTGAAACAGCCGAAGCCTACTAGAGGAACCTTGCACTTTGTTCCCAACGTTGGATTGCGCCGGATCTTAGTCTCGAAAAGTTCCATTGCACTAAGGTTCTTAGTAGGGCTCTGATTGTGAAGATCGTCCTCGGGTCTTAAATCTGGTTCTCCTGATTTATGGCCTAGTAGGAGGCATCTGGAAGAAACATAACTGGCTGTATAAATTGCGCGAGGAAAAAATTGTAAGTTGCTTTGCCTCTGGTCTCCTTCTCCTCTAAGCGTTCTCCAAGCTCAGTTTTTCTCCAGATCAAGTTTCCTTTCTTTGCTCGAACCTTAGCCTAACTTGTGTTCAAGTGTAAAATTAAACTCTGTATCTTTTGGCATATAAGTTATCACTCATTATTTTAAAACGCAAACCTGTTTACCTTTGCTTATTTTGGGAAAATTTGAATTTGCTGTTCACTCTAAATTTTAACGAATTGCTCACTGATTTTTCTTATAATTTTTATAACTCGTAAATTTTTTAAATTACCGAATTTTGACTGCAAACTTTTACTATCTTGTAACATTGTATATTTTATTTGATTTGTATTTTATGATCTACCCTTAATTGGGCGAATCATATTTTTGTAAACTTACTGATTGTGACAAAACTGATTTTGATATTCTCTTGTATTTAAACTTAATTGTTTAAACAAATTGTAAATAACAATTTACTTGATCTTGTATTAGGTAAGATAGGATCCTAGCTTTAAGTACGCTTGGTGAATCCGATCTCTTCTAAAACTTAACGATCCCTCCAGAGACATAGCACGTCAGTTCCTGAAGTTCTCAATCTCTCTTAAGTGTAGAGGATTGTTTATTCTAAGGAACACTTAGCAAAAACCGTGCTCTTGATTTTGACAAAATTTGATTTTGATATATATATATTCGTGAATTTTGTATATATTATATAAGGTATCATAAACTTTAACTTTAACAAAATATTAATTTTTAATAATTTTTTATTTTTTAAATAATTAAATATTACAACATTTTCGCGTCTAATATCCCAAGCGGCGTGACCCGAGTGGACTATTAGATAGGGACTCTTGGCAAGCTTGAAAAGAATATCTTTTTGAGTTTTGATCTTAATTTTTATTTTGAAAATATCATTTTGATTTTTAATTTTTAAATAGCTTTGCCAACTTATTAAATAGGACTAAGATTTTACTGATTTTGACATTATTAATAATAATAAATAAACTAAATTTTAGTGTACATAAAAAGATATTCACTTAGTTAGTTCGACTAGGTTAAGTATTATTGTAATTTGAAACTAAAGTTGTAACTAAAAGATTTTACTGAGCAGTCACAGTGTTATTTTGATTAATATAAACAATAACCATTACGAGAGATTGGTTGTTATCTATTTTGACTCTATCGATTTTGAAAAGTGAGCAAAAAGACAGTTTAGTAATTGTGGTCAATTACTATTTGTATGGACAAAGACTGTTGAGCGAACTTTGAAAAATCTCAACATTGAATAAATATAAATAATAAACAATAAACTTAAAGAGACAAAGTATCTCCACGAACACTTATAGTGACAGTGCGTAGTGCTTTCTTAAACGTTTCGACTTGAGTTCGAAAGGTGAAATATTTAGTGGTGTTAGGACTTGGAAAAGCCTACACACGGCTACGGCCATAGTGACAGGTTACCTTAAGTAAATAAAATCCATACGATTTTTTGTGATTAAAACTAGATTTAGACTTAGGGATAGGACTCCACTCGGGTGACGTTACTTTAGTTATAAGTGACTTTCCCCCGACTGACGCCCGTTGCTCCCTCATTTATTTTGTTCGGAACGTCCGAACTTTGTATTCCTTAAACAAACTTTTTACATCTGACTACCAATGGCTACTCCTACTTCTGGTGTAGTTCCCAAGGGTGGTAGATCAGAACTCCATTCGCCCAGCAACACTGTCCCCCTTCTTGAGCCAGTGCTCAATCTATTTCCTGGCGAGGGGAACGAACACTCAAAAATTCCCCGGGTGAGTGGTGGGTGCCCGGCAAGCTTACCAAGCTTGCCTTTCAAAGCCCCTGACTATATCGACAATCATGAAGACTCATATAGAACATACTTAGTGGATACATTTGCCGGAGCATCCTACATGGAGAACATCTCCATGGAGGTGCCCCGAGAAAGAGATTATCAACGTAATACATCTTTTATAAATGATAAAATTAAATCTGAAATTAAATTAAACAAACAAAACAAACCAAATGAAACCCTGTTGCTCGATAGTAGCCGCGAGCGCGATTCTCTGCACACGATATATGCTGACAGTTCGTTAGAACTTAGGCAACAAAAGAACAGAAAAACGTATTCGTTATTTGAATTGGATTTCTCTCCTGACCGTCAGAGTCTGGGTGGGAAATCGGGAGTCGACCTCCGTTCTATATGCGAAGGCGACGACAGGACAATGAATAAAAAACCAACTACAGGACAAAGGGAAGGAAGTTTGTATTCCCTGTTTTCACTCGAAGAAATGGAGCTCAGTGTCCCCGCAGGGGAGAAACGTGGTAAGAAAACTGTAGCTCCGCCCAACGTTCGAGTGGAATCGAATAAATTCAAAAATAAAATTAATTCTTCAAATCAAACTCCTCCCATACGAGAACATGGCATCCCTGGTGGGGAAACCCTTCAAGGATCTGCTATGTTCGGGAAAAACCAAAAAAATTTTTTAATACAAACTCCTCCTCCCATACGAGAACATGGCATCCCTGGTGGGGAGAATGGAAAAGGTGGATCATTGGAGAATATCTTGCCCAATCTTTCGGAAGTCCTCAGACAAGAGGCACACAAAAAGCAGGATTATTATTTCAATGAGCCCAACTTTGTCCATCAGGGGGCAAAACAATCCTCGCAACGGACCTACAAACTGTACGAGCAACTACCGTCGGTAAGCCTAGAGGGAGGCAATCGACAAAACAAACAAACAGACGACACATTACTTAATGACAACGCGATTGTCAATACCCAACTTGAAATCGCAAATAAACTGTCAGAAATGGCAATGTGTCTGGCATCCCTACAGAGACCTAATGAAAAACCCAAAAAATTAAAAATCACGTTTAGCGGCCTTGAACATGAGGACCCCCGTGAATTTTTAAAAATAATCAGTCAATATTGCGCACAGAACAATATAAACGACCCGTATGAGCAATTGGATCTCATCAAGACCCAATTGAGAGAAGAAGCTCACAAATGGGCCAGCACCTTTACAAATTACAAAATAACTCTTTTACAATTCTGCGACCGATTTATCGCTAAATTCGGGTTTTTGGATAAAATCACCGATTTGAAAACCAAACTATACGGGGAAAAACAAAATTCGAACGAATCGTCCGAAAAATTCATTTTCCGAAAATATGCGCTATTTACAAGACTCGAACCCGACGGAAATGAACAAGGATTAATCTCCCTTGTAATTTCGCAACTATTACCAGAAATACGATCCAGAATACGTGGAAAGTATTTCCAAACGATATCCGATTTAATTAATCTTACGTCAATGTTGGAAAAAGATATTGCGGAAGAAAAAAGAAATCGACCCAATGTACAGGGTCAAACAAAGGTTGTAGTTCAAAAGGTTACTACATCCTCATCTTCTAGTAATAGTAATAATAGTAGTAATAACTTTAAACCTGTAAATAGTAGCTTTAAACCTGTAAATAGTAGTTTCCAAAATAGATCCCAAAACCAAAATGTTACCCCTAGATTCACAACAAATCAGGGTAACGACGGACCGAGAAATACTAATTATCCGAGTGCGCCTAATAATAATTTTAATAGAAACCCCAATAATTTCCAAAATAGAAACTTCCCGAACGGACAAGGTCCACAAAGGAATTTTGGCAGCGGCCAAAATCCTAATTTTAGTCGTAATAATAATAATAATAATAACAATAATCAAAATAATAATAATAATAACAATAATAACAACGGCAATCGAAATTTTGCGCAAAACGCCCAAAATACGAATCGACCGTTCAATAACCAAAATAAGGCCTCGAATAATGTAAACACACAAAATCAAAAAAACACTATTCCACAAACCACTCAAAATAAACCACAAACCCAAAATTTCAAAAAGGTAGCGGTTGTACGGCAAAACGAAGTCGTGCCATCGACTAGCCGAACGAGTGACTTTAATTCAAATACCAACTCTAATAATAATAATAATAATAATAAAAAAGAGGAAAATCTTAAAAAACAAGTCAAGTCCCTGCAAAAGCAGGTGGCTTCGTTAAAGATTCAAAAGGAAAAGAAACCAGATCCTGAGTGTCCGGAAAACTAGGACAGGGCCGGCCTCAGGATCACTCCAAAGTTGACATTTTCTCAACCGATTATCAAAATTTAATTTTTAATAATGATAATAATAAAAATAAAATTTTTCCAAATTTAAAAACTAAATTCATTCATAAAGATTTACATTCTCTATTTCCCGAAGTGGAAGAAACCGTGGAGGATACACAGGGCATCACCCTCCCCCACGCTTCAAAAAATAAAACTAAAAAGAAATCTAAAAAACAAAAGAAGATCGTTGAGCAAGCTTCCCAAGAGGTAAACTCGAAGGAAGACAACGTTTCTTCAACAACTAATGTTCCTCAAGTAAATAATAATTTAAATTTTAAACAAAATAAACTAAAATCTTTTTCTATATCAACTTTCACTTTGAGTGTCGGCCCACACTCTTCATTTCAAAAATCTACACACACACACACGTACACTACACACACACCCGAGGGTGGTGAGTCTAAAAACAGACCCGTCATGCGTGGCGCGGATAGTGTGACTCACCATTCCTCAACCACACAACACACATTTCAAACACACCCCACACCACACCAAACACTAAAAACACTTCCAAATTCGAGCCACAAAACCTTCTGCGAAAATACGGAGCCTAACGTTTTAATTGATGATGTTGATGATGATGTTTATAATAGAGGAAAAGAGGTAGGAACTGACGGTGGAAAGTCAACGACTTTTTCGCACGTCGTTGGGAATAGAGTCCCAAAAGTGAAAAATCCAATACTGAGTGTCACTCTTGGAGGACAAAAAGTACGGGCACTTTTGGACACTGGAGCAGGAGTGAATTTGTTGTCGGACAACTTAGCTCCAGATTCCCTCGACACGTCAGAGAGAAGTAGTTTAGCACTAGCTACCAATAACGCAAACGCGGAGGTACTAGGCACGTGCCATTGCATCTTCGAGATCCAATCGGCAGTTTTTTCGGCAAAATTTTTTGTCATTAAAAATTTGTGTGAAGATATGTTGTTAGGGCATCCGTTTTTAAGTAGTCAGGAATGCGTCCTCGATTACAAACGCAATTGTGTTTACATTGGTATCGAAAATCGGAAGACAGTGTATTGGTATCAACCCCCTAAACAAAATAAAAACTTAATCAAATTACCTGAGCTCAATGATCAACACCCGCAGGGTATCAAAGACTTGATTCATGAGTTTCAGGATATTTTTGAAACTGGGTTAGTCCAACCCACAACGCGTACGACAAAACATGTCATTACGCTAAATTCAAATAAGGTTGTTAACAAAAAATGCTATCCTCTAAATCCTTATAAAAAACGTATTTTATATGAATGTGTAGATGAAATGCTTGAGGCAGGTGTCATCGAACCCTCACAGTCGCCTTATTCTAGTCCTCCTGTTCTTGTCGAACGTGAGGGTAAAAAGGAAAGGTTCTGTGTAGATTTCCGTGACCTGAACGACTTAACTCAAGACGAGAGCTCAGGGCTTCCTAGAATCCAGGATGCTCTCAAAGACCTCTGTCAAGCAAAGGTTTTTTCAGTCCTTGACCTGAAGGCAGGTTACTGGCAAATTCCTTTGGACGACTTTTCTAAGGAATTGACGGCATTCACAACTCCAGACGGAGCGTCATACCACTTCACCGTAATGCCCTTTGGTCTGAAAGGCGCGCCAGCCACCTTTCAGAAACTCATGACCACCGAAGTCTTGGTTGGTTATCTCCATGATTTCGTGCAGGTGTACCTGGACGATATCATATGTTACAGCAATACAATTGAGGAACATTTAGCCCATCTTCGTCTCATTTTTGAGAGATTGCAGATCCATAACCTGAAAGTTTCGGCGGACAAGTGTCAACTTGCCGTCACGGACTTAAATTATCTTGGCCATCGAATTTGTGGGGAAAATAACATCCCACAACAGAAACATATAATTCAAATCCAAAACTTTAAAAAGCCACAGACAAAAAAGCAACTCCAGAGCTTTCTTGGAGTTTGCAACTGGTTAAGGGAATATGTCCCCAATTCGTCTGAATTACTAGTGCCATTAACCCAACTATTGAGAAAAACTTCCAAGTGGCATTGGACCGAGGTCCACGATAAAGCTTTCGACGAGGCCAAGATAGCTTTTTCGAATCCCACTCCTTTGAGCAGGCCCGATTACACCAAACCATTCATTCTTCAAACAGATGCGTCTTCCGTAGGAATGGCGGCCGTACTCTACCAAGAGGCAGAGGACGGAGAAAGACGCATTATTTCACATATAAGCTCAAAATTTTCACCAACTGTTCAAAAGTACCACATTAACGAGCAAGAGTGTCTATCTGTCATGTGGGCCATCAAGTACTTCCGTAATTACCTAGAGGATCGCCAGTTCATTCTTCGAACTGACTCTAGGGCAATTACCTGGCTCAATAAATTCAAGGACACCAAAGCTAAACTGACCCGATGGGCCTTACTTCTACAGGAATTTAATTTTAAAATCGAGCATGTCCCTGGCACGAAAAATGAACTTCCAGATCTCCTCAGCAGAGACCCTGGAGAGCAAGTAGACTTTACACCAAACCTCGAGAGACTTTTTCCCCCAGAAGCCCTGGGAGAAAACCCTGACAATGCGTCTCTAGAGATTTCTGAAGACCTTGCAATCAATGCGATTAACCTACGAGACCTACATACGAAAATAGTCAATGCCCAAAGATCAAATCGTCAATGTCAGAGACGCATCGCGCAACTGACTTACTTGACGAACAACCCCCCAGAGACTAACGAAGACCGTGAGTTACTAAAAAATTACACGACTTACGACCAGTTACTCTGGCGAAAACACGACTCTGGTGACAGACTAGTCGTACCAAAAAATCAGACTCAGAAGGTTATCTACACGTTCCACGATGACCCTGACTCTGCACACCCAGGCATTGATGAAACGTTGCGTCAAATACAGCGTCTATACTACTGGAAAAGGATGACTCGTGAAGTTTCACACTACATAAAAAATTGCATACCCTGTTCGATTTGTAAAACGCAACAAAAAGCGCCACATGCTCCGATGCATGCTAGATCGCCAAAATATCCTTTCCAAATGATATCAGTCGACGTATTAGGTCCTTACGCAGAAACCCCACGAAAAAATCAATATATACTCAAAGTTGAGGACGTTTTTAGCAAATGGGTGGAGGCCAAACCATATCCAGAGCTATTGGCAAGGGACGTCGTAACCTATCTGGAGGGAGAAATCTTTTCCAGATATGGAAGCCCGGAGACCATAGTCTCTGATAATGGGCCGGTCTTCATCTCGAAACAGGTTGAAAAAATGTGCGAACGGCACAACATAAAACACGAATTCTCGGCGATATATCATCAACGAGCAAACCCAATCGAGCGTAGAGTACAAGAATTTAAAAAAGTCATGAGAATATTACTACATAATAAACCCGAAATTGCGTGGGATACACAAGTACCCAAAGCATTACAAATACTAAGATCTCGTCGTAACCAAGCCACAGGCGAAACGCCTGCTTCCATAGTCCTTGGTTATGAGCTTCCTCGGCCAGGTACGTGGTTCACCCCTGAGGCCCTCAGGCGGAAAAATTTGACCAAGCCGGAAAGGAAGGCTCGTAACAAAAGGATCTATGCGAAGCAGCTTGATTACCAAACGCGAAAATACAATAAAAATAAAGAAATCCCTCACGTCACTTTTGCGCCCGGACAGAAAGTCAACTTCCGTACACAGTACACAATCGGCCCAGGCACATTCGCTACGACTTGGACTGGACCACATACTGTTGTTAAACAACTAGGAGACACCTCCTATGTTGTTAACATCAACGGACGGGACTGGGTGACACATCTGGACGACTTACGGAAGCATCCAGATGGAAACGAGGTCGACTTTAATAATGAAGACAACCTATCTTCGGACGACGAAGATAGTGTTTATTCATTTCCTAACAACTCTGACTCTGAAGGAGACAATTCCGACCCTTCAGGTCAAAATTCCAGTTCAAATAATGATAATATAAATATAAATAATCAAACTGATTTAAATCAATCTCAAACTAATGAGCAAGCTAAAAATGCAAATTCCCAAACTCTAATTAAATCTAAAATTAAAAGTAAAACTAAAACTAAAATTAAAACTAAACCTGAGCAAACTAAAATAAAAACCCCGGAGACAGAGCAGTTAACACTAGCGAAACCTCCAGGACGAAAACCGATGTTACGACCTGAAGAACTCTCCGAAGAAGACATCCACCAAGAATCCTTCGAGGCTTAAATTGACAATCGAAAGGACAGTCAATTTACAGCTGGGTGGGGGAGTGTCGTAATATCACATTTTTTGCCAAAATTAAATAAAATCAACAAGTAAAATAAGGCCAAAATATAGAAAAATGAATTCCATATACATTTACATACATTAGACATTGGAAATCGGCCTAGAACTCGTCTTCTAGAGCATCGAACCAATTCGAATAATCTACGTAACCACACCTAATCTAGAAAATTCGATAGAAACATTCCATCCAATAGGATTACAGCATTCAAGTCTTCCAGCCAATAAGATTTACCCACGCTGCAATCGGATTGGTCTGTTCGATTCTAGAAATTCTATAAGTAAATTAATTAATTAAAAATAGTTCTAATCAAAATTTCATAACGAAACTTTGTACAAACAATCTCTAGTATATGCGCTTCACGCTCATATAAAAATCTTTACAAAAACATTATTATTTCTACCTAAAATTCAACGTTAAAAATTTCTCAAAATCTAAAAACTAATTATTTCAAAAAACTTTTTACATCCCCAAAAAGGCCTAATCAAATCCCACATTTCAGTAAAAGAATGATTAAAATCCGTTCAGAAACAACAGAGAAAATTAGCCTTAAAGGAAAAAATTCAAAAATTCGAGTTCGTTAAATTTCAATTTTTCAATTTCAATCTTTAATAAAATTTTTTCTAAACCAGATAAACAAGTGCCGTAAGGACTAATCGAAAGAGACCCCTTAGGGCCACCTTGTATCAAAATTTGAAAAAAATATATCAAGAATTAGCAAAACTATGGACGAAAGAAGATAGGCGTCGCAGATGCCACGCCTGGAAAAGGACGCCACGTCCGTAGCGCCTAAACGCGACGTCGGACGACAAAAAGTCACTAGACGAAAAAGTTTTCAAATAAATTAAACTACAACATATCAAATTTTCAAGAAAATAGGAAAATTTTTGCGAGCAAAATTTTTCACTTTTTTGGACTTAGCCAAAATTTTGGATAAACAAAAAAACCAAAATAAAGGTATCAACTTGGGACCTTCATAGGATGAAAGCCCTTACAAAAAGAAGAGTTTTATATAATAAAACAGTTTTAGAAAAAACTACCAGAAAACCCTGAAATCGACGTTGGAAGTTATGCACCAGGACCTGGTGAAAATGTCCAATATCTGCAAAACGACTAATAGAAAAAATCTGATTTTTCACAGGATTAATTATTACGTAAAGAACTATCGTTTAACAAAGTCTTATGGTTATACGAATTTTTTATTTTCAAAAAGAAAAAAGTTATAATAAAAATCTGAAACTTGGCCAGAATACGTGTAAAGTAATACTATTCTAGGGAAAAATCCCAAACCAAGAAAATTCTCAAAAATATGGATCCCACGGGACTTCAAAGTTTCCCGGGAGATGTTTTCAGTAGAAAATCCTGTTCGAAAGTGAACAGAAAATACACCAGTTTCGTTCACGGGACTCCGCCCACAATCCACAGGATTGGTCCAGAGCGTGCAAAAGGGTGTCGCCGTGACGTCAAACTTCGATTAATATAAATATGGACAGATTTTTGTTTCGAAAGAATTCGATCATCTCCTACCGTATAGTAATACGTGTCAAATTCGTGAGTGTAATAGCTATTTTTCATATACCCTCCTAAGCGTCGGAAGCAGTGTTATTAGTGCGTTTCTTTTAATCATTCTGAGTGAAACAGCCGAAGCCTACTAGAGGAACCTTGCACTTTGTTCCCAACGTTGGATTGCGCCGGATCTTAGTCTCGAAAAGTTCCATTGCACTAAGGTTCTTAGTAGGGCTCTGATTGTGAAGATCGTCCTCGGGTCTTAAATCTGGTTCTCCTGATTTATGGCCTAGTAGGAGGCATCTGGAAGAAACATAACTGGCTGTATAAATTGCGCGAGGAAAAAATTGTAAGTTGCTTTGCCTCTGGTCTCCTTCTCCTCTAAGCGTTCTCCAAGCTCAGTTTTTCTCCAGATCAAGTTTCCTTTCTTTGCTCGAACCTTAGCCTAACTTGTGTTCAAGTGTAAAATTAAACTCTGTATCTTTTGGCATATAATTTATCACTCATTATTTTAAAACGCAAACCTGTTTACCTTTGCTTATTTTGGGAAAATTTGAATTTGCTGTTCACTCTAAATTTTAACGAATTGCTCACTGATTTTTCTTATAATTTTTATAACTCGTAAATTTTTTAAATTACCGATTTTTGACTGCAAACTTTTACTATCTTGTAACATTGTATATTTTATTTGATTTGTATTTTATGATCTACCCTTAATTGGGCGAATCATATTTTTGTAAACTTACTGATTGTGACAAAACTGATTTTGATATTCTCTTGTATTTAAACTTAATTGTTTAAACAAATTGTAAATAACAATTTACTTGATCTTGTATTAGGTAAGATAGGATCCTAGCTTTAAGTACGCTTGGTGAATCCGATCTCTTCTAAAACTTAACGATCCCTCCAGAGACATAGCACGTCAGTTCCTGAAGTTCTCAATCTCTCTTAAGTGTAGAGGATTGTTTATTCTAAGGAACACTTAGCAAAAACCGTGCTCTTGATTTTGACAAAATTTGATTTTGATATATATATATTCGTGAATTTTGTATATATTATATGAGGTATCATAAACTTTAACTTTAACAAAATATTAATTTTTAATTTTTTTTATTTTTAAATAATTAAATATTACAACATTTTCGCGTCTAATATCCCAAGCGGCGTGACCCGAGTGGACTATTAGATAGGGACTCTTGGCAAGCTTGAAAAGAATATCTTTTTGAGTTTTGATCTTAATTTTTATTTTGAAAATATCATTTTGATTTTTAATTTTTAAATAGCTTTGCCAACTTATTAAATAGGACTAAGATTTTACTGATTTTGACATTATTAATAATAATAAATAAACTAAATTTTAGTGTACATAAAAAGATATTCACTTAGTTAGTTCGACTAGGTTAAGTATTATTGTAATTTGAAACTAAAGTTGTAACTAAAAGATTTTACTGAGCAGTCACAGTGTTATTTTGATTAATATAAACAATAACCATTACGAGAGATTGGTTGTTATCTATTTTGACTCTATCGATTTTGAAAAGTGAGCAAAAAGACAGTTTAGTAATTGTGGTCAATTACTATTTGTATGGACAAAGACTGTTGAGCGAACTTTGAAAAATCTCAACATTGAATAAATATAAATAATAAACAATAAACTTAAAGAGACAAAGTATCTCCACGAACACTTATAGTGACAGTGCGTAGTGCTTTCTTAAACGTTTCGACTTGAGTTCGAAAGGTGAAATATTTAGTGGTGTTAGGACTTGGAAAAGCCTACACACGGCTACGGCCATAGTGACAGGTTACCTTAAGTAAATAAAATCCATACGATTTTTTGTGATTAAAACTAGATTTAGACTTAGGGATAGGACTCCACTCGGGTGACGTTACTTTAGTTATAAGTGACTTTCCCCCGACTGACGCCCGTTGCTCCCTCATTTATTTTGTTCGGAACGTCCGAACTTTGTATTCCTTAAACAAACTTTTTACATCTGACTACCAATGGCTACTCCTACTTCTGGTGTAGTTCCCAAGGGTGGTAGATCAGAACTCCATTCGCCCAGCAACACCGTCCCCCTTCTTGAGCCAGTGCTCAATCTATTTCCTGGCGAGGGGAACGAACACTCAAAAATTCCCCGGGTGAGTGGTGGGTGCCCGGCAAGCTTACCAAGCTTGCCTTTC
This sequence comes from Kuschelorhynchus macadamiae, assembly GCA_030620095.1. Lineage (NCBI taxonomy): Eukaryota > Metazoa > Arthropoda > Insecta > Coleoptera > Curculionidae > Kuschelorhynchus > Kuschelorhynchus macadamiae. The sequence continues at coordinate 448,081 of JAUTXW010002517.1, forward strand.
AAAGCCCCTGACTATATCGACAATCATGAAGACTCATATAGAACATACTTAGTGGATACATTTGCCGGAGCATCCTACATGGAGAACATCTCCATGGAGGTGCCCCGAGAAAGAGATTATCAACGTAATACATCTTTTATAAATGATAAATTTAAATCTGAAATTAAATTAAACAAACAAAACAAACCAAATGAAACCTTGTTGCTCGATAGTAGCCGCGAGCGCGATTCTCTGCACACGATATATGCTGACAGTTCGTTAGAACTTAGGCAACAAAAGAACAGAAAAACGTATTCGTTATTTGAATTGGATTTCTCTCCTGACCGTCAGAGTCTGGGTGGGAAATCGGGAGTCGACCTCCGTTCTATATGCGAAGGCGACGACAGGACAATGAATAAAAAACCAACTACAGGACAAAGGGAAGGAAGTTTGTATTCCCTGTTTTCACTCGAAGAAATGGAGCTCAGTGTCCCCGCAGGGGAGAAACGTGGTAAGAAAACTGTAGCTCCGCCCAACGTTCGAGTGGAATCGAATAAATTCAAAAATAAAATTAATTCTTCAAATCAAACTCCGCCCACAAAGCATATCCCTGATGGAGAAATCCATCATGGACCGGCTGTGTGCTGCAAAAATAATAATAATTTTTCAATACAAACTCCGCCCCGACGAGAACATGGCATCCCTGGTGGGGAAACCCTTCAAGGATCTGCTATGTTCGGGAAAAACCAAAAAAATTTTTCAATACAAACTCCTCCCATACGAGAACATTACGTCTGTATAGTGAAATTGAGATAACACATGCATTTTGAGTCTCTAGATATGCAATTTCTTGTATTCTCGTACAATCCTTGTCAAGGACCGTGTCTAGTTATGATATGGACATTCGGAAAATTTGTCAAACGTATTGCAATGTTTGTCACATATTGTGATTTATTACTATTACCGAAAAAGTGTGTAGTTTGAGAATTAATAAAAAACATACATCTACTGCAAAGTGTATTGCGAATTTTGTGTGTTGATTAAAGATATATGGCCAAATTTAGTTAGGATGTTGTTAACAAGATTAAATATATTTTAGTTTTAATCGTAGTGTATTATTTATGTAGGTTTTATCTTGTATAAGCTAAAGCTCACAGTATCAAATATTTTAGAAATTTAAAAATATTAACTAAATTGTAATTTTTGTTTATAAGAACAATTATTGAGTAAGTTAATTTTAATTAATTTTATATTTGAGGCGTCACACATTTTTTCAAAATATACGTGAGGAAAGTTATTTGTTTATTTTTCCACAGGCCTAAACACATTACTACAATAAATTATCAGCCAACTAGAAAATGTTAAATATTGTATTGTTGAAGAAAAAGTTAGAAGATATACTTATAGATCGATTTATTCCAATAACAAGTTGTTTGAGGATACCTTAACTAAATTCATACTTTCAGGTAGTCAAGTTTAATAAAATAAAGTAGTTTAATATTGTTTGGGTCTATATACATAATTATTATAATGTGTTTATTTGATCAATAAAAGTATAAAAATATAGTTTTTGTTGGCTAAAATTATTCTTTATTTCCTAAGGAATTACCCCCACCATATAGTCTGCTCACAAACCACAAAGAATCTTTAAAATGTAAATTTATTTTCAATTTGACCAATGCAAGTAAAAACTGGTTAACAGACGAAGTGGAAATAATGAATGGAAGTAATGGCAATATATGACTTAATTTTAAATATAACTTTTTAATTTCTTACTCCAATATCAATTTTTTTATTTCCCTCGTAATTGTCAGAGTTTAGTCCCAAGTTTGAGCCCAGAAGAATTTCATTCTAACCTGACGACTCTGTGAAATTCGCATATTGGAAAAGAGAAAATATTAATTTCTTGATGTGATCTATCATTATTATTAAAATATACACGGAATTATGTTTATTGTGATGTATTAATTATCTCGGCAGTCCTATATTTATTCTCAGATTTACAATTTCTCTTTGAGGAGCTAATTTGTTTCTCTAATCATAATTTTCTATTCAAAACTAAGTTTTTTTCTTGGCTATATAGGCTCTATGCTGTGATGTAACTAATTAAGCTCGAATCTGGTTAATTATTGTCCATTATTTCACTTGGTTTTCTTGAAAATGCCAATACAACTATACGTCATCATGATATCAACAAGTAAAAAAAATATTTTTGTTTAAATACCAATATATCTACCACTATGCAAAAAAACATTATAGTAAAAAATTCGAAGTAGAAAGAAAATAGTTAATGCCAAACGAAAGCAAATACAAACAATATAGAGGGATTTATGTGTAATGAAACGTGGGCTGCACGGTCTCAATATAGATAGCGTAAAATTGCTTTTAATACCCGCTTTCTTGCCTCCTTTTTGCATTCTAATTTAAATTTGCAAAATACTGATAATTCAGGGCATCGGGAACATAGTACAACCTCACTTTACATATTTCTGCCGGTTCCTCAACCAACTACCAAATATTTTAGGCATTTTTCTCGTAATAAAACTTTTTAACTCTAGCCTAATAATAATGAAATACGTCACGTCATAGTGGGATGGCAAGACCCTACTTTTTATAAGCTAATTTACTGACAACTATAATACAACTCTAAAGATATAACCTCTTTGACAAGTTATTGGATTGCCTAATAGTACGAAAATTTTGTAAAGGTTAAGATTTCACTTCGCCTCTTAATAAAATCATTTTTTATTCTCAGTATATACGAAATTAATGTAGAAATAATATAATATTTCAAAAAAGCAAATTCAGTCATAAATCTTGGTGCTCTTAACAGATTTTTTAAGCTGGTTATTCAGAAATAACTAATGCTTTTTCTCAGAAAGCAATTATTATTCTTCGTCGAGGAACAACCCCCGACGTTATAAATAGTGTTTAGAAACCAGGTTCATTTATCTTGAGGTAAAACGAACGTAGCGAATGCACCTTTTTACGCGCTGAAACGATTATAAACGTAATGGGTCTGGGAAAAAATGCATTTTCTTTTCGGACGTAAATATATTGGTATGAAATTGAAGATAAGAAGAAGCCTATGCGATTATTACGTAAAAGAAAATTAAAATAATCTGTGTATTGTTCGAAAAGCGGTTCAATCGTTTTTTATTTCCATATTATGATTGTTCTTATTTCTCTACCATAAAAATTCTAAAAGACCAAATCTTTTTTCTGGGCTACTGGATTATAAAAAAAGCTGTTGAAAGTTTACTAAAAAAAATAAGGAAAATACTTAATTTTTAAAAATACTATCAGCCTGTATTTCTTTAACGGTTTTAGATGTTTGAAGCTTTAGAAGATCTTACGTATTCATTTTTTAATTTCGCAATATTTATTCTAATTCCTTTACATGTTTAACAGTTAGTTAATTTTTCCGCCATGTTTTATAACAAGTTTCATTCTCGATAATATATTCTGTTTTATAGTCATATAGCACGAAAAAACTAGTTATATTTTGAAATAAAAGTTTAATTTTTTTTATTTGTGTTTTATTTTGTTATTATTAATTGAAAAATTCTTAAGTTTTATAAACAATATTTTACTTCTTTAGTTTGCCTCTAGCTGCTCAGTATAATGCTAATGTTGAGGCACAAGGGGTGCGAGTTCGATATTTTAGATAAAGATTTTAAAATGGGCGCCAGGTCTAGATGACCAAAAAATAGAAGATAAGGGGTACGAAAAAATATATATATATATATATATATATATATATATATATATATATATATATACTAAACTTAATCCATCTAATAAGGGAAACACTAGAAATGTACCTCAATAATTTATTTTAAATTTTTAGAAGATATCTAAAAAATACAATCTGTCCTATTGGCACGACCAATCTGCTTTATTTTTACAGAAATAAACAAGCATAAGTAGTAAGTCATAAAGTAAAATTAGGAAACTTAGTAGTCCATGTGATGCTCAAAAATGAAATTTAGAAAAGTTTAATTAAAGGATAAGATGATTTAAAATTCAATATATACGAAAAAATAATATTACAAGTAATGATCTACATTAGCAGTTACATTAATCAAATATACCTTATAATCAAAAGAGAGCAACAATCAAATAAATGTAACTAAAAATGATAAGCCCTGAACAAAGTAAGGTACAATATAAGAACAGTAGTTACCCTTACATATGTCTGAAAGCCATATAATAAGAAAATAACTGTAGGTGTTTTAAAATTATATGTATGAGCCTTAAACAAAATGTAAGAAATCGTAATTACAATATATATATTGTATATTTTAAGTATTTTATTAAGATCAAGAAATTTTATTACTGAAAATTAATTTTAGTATTAAGATAGAGATGAGAGATAAAATTATTAAGGCAAAATTATTATTGAAAATAAATTAAGAATTAATATATAATTAAATTTTGAAATATCTTGCAATTGACAATAAAGTAACTATAAGCCCGCAAATACAATCAACTTGAAATATAGAAATCATTACATAATAACACCAATTTCTATTAGTCGATAAGCCCAGTTACCGTCACATCAAGGCATTCTAGAGAATCTGTATTAAATTTGTGTTGGAGAAGAAAATGTATACCAAGTATATTTATAAAATAATTAAATTTGTTTTAATGAATTTTAGAACAAACAATGCTGTGCACATGATATCGATTAACTGAAAACTCACAAATAAAAATTAACTAGATAGAAATATTAATATAAGAACACTAATTTCTATTAGTCAATAAGCAACAGTAATCAGAAATTCAATGCACTTTAGAGAAACTTTATTTATATTTATATTTAATTTTAACTTGTATTTAAAAAATTAAATGAATAAAGGTAAGTACTGGATTTTTAAGTAAACAGGTAGGTAAATTTAATAAAGGTATTCGAGAAATAAAGATAATTAATCACACAAAAATATCTTACTATGGACTACTAAATAACAAAAACTGAATTATAAGACATTCACCTTTTTGGGAATCAGTACAATAACCAAGCTCGTTTTTCGACGGCAAGATCAAAATAAGATTGTATCAATATTTAAGCATAAATTCCAAATATTTAGGTATCTAAAGAGAAAATTATAACTAACAAGTATAAAATCAATAATTGACTTTTTACTGACTTTAAACAAATTCTCAAAATTATGCTTGATAGGCCTAAAAATTTATCACTCAATCAAGAGTGTATTTTTTTTATACTTAATGTTAAACTATTTTTACCAAAATGACAAATATAAATTTAATTTAGAAGACAAATATTTTAATTTTCAAAGGACCTTATAATTAATAATTATGTACCTAATTAAATTTCAAAAGAGGCCAATATTAACTCTTAAGAAGTAATGTGCTTTAGAAAAATATTATACAGAGTACTTAAAATATAGTAGAGGTAATAAAGATATAATACATTTAGACACTAAAGATAAGTAGCTTTACAAAATCTGGAAATTTACTTATTTTTTCCGAATTTAAAAAAATTTTGCAAAATATAATTTTACAGGTATAATATTATTTAAATTTTGAAGAAAAATGCAAAAATATATTACATCCTCCACCGCAAAATGGATCACAGATTCTAGGAATGGACGGGAGTCTCCACCAAAAAAAGCTACCTTAGTGCTGCTTTTCTCTGAATCCAAATTTCACATTTTATAGGTTGTTCAAAAGATGGTCATCATAAAAATCCAAGAAGGGGTGAAAAGTAGAGAAAGAATTAAAGAAAGTAGGAAAGAGTGAAAGAATGAAAGCCTGAAAAAGAAAAAATATCCTGTAATGGTGCCACGTGCAAAACCTAAAAATTTCGGGAATATCTATCAGTTTTTTATTTACCTGATGGTCTGGCTTTCTTATCGGTCGGTCCCTTGCTGCTTAAATCCCATTTAAGGTATACAAACTTTGAAATTTAAATCCAGCACATGCTGTATGCAAAAAATCACATTACTTCCAAACGTTTGTCTTACGACAGCTCATTTCAGGAACGTATATCGAGATTGTTTCTGGGGGCGGGTTGGGAAGATGTAAATAAAAGCATCCTCAGTTTCTTTCTACATAAGATAACTTTTGAGCGTAAAAAATAGGTCAATAATTTATTTTAGCAGAAGTAAAACTGGCTCTAGGGGGGGAGGGTTTACCCATCAATCCCGAAAAAGGGACCTTACTTTAAACTATTTTTACCACTTTACCTTAAATACAAAGGGCACGCGGGGTGTTTGGGGTTAACCCATGTTGAATACGCCACTGAAAAGTTATATTAACTCAGTTTTGCCAATCACATGTTTTCTAAATACTAATAACATATTTTTTTTTTGCTTTGAATAAAACTCATTTAGCCACGATTTGTCAAGTTTATTAATAAAGTAATTGATCATATTTTATATAGGACCCAAAACCCACGATTAACTCAGGGATAGGTAAACAGGGACACACACTTCTCGCCCTGGGGCCAGTTCAGGGCGCTTTTTATTACGTAGATAAGACAATTAACAGGTAAGCCAGGCTAGATAAAATGTACATACAAGGAAAAAACAGAGGAAACAAAGCTAACTAGTGTACTAATTCTAAATATTCCGTGCCCAAACTCTTACGCTCCGTATTTATGAATAAACGATGATTTAGATTGTCGTAGCTTTCATTATCATAAGAGTATAGGGGCCCATTGCTGATTCTTATTTGAAAAAGGAGACTATTGACATTTGAGAGGCACATAAATGTCTTGGAATATTTATATGGTGAATCAAAGAATTTCCTGATAATTTCTTTCCCAATATTAATGGCTTTTTACTTCTAATATAAGCGAATATATTAGAATAAGAGATATCATTAATTCTCAATTCAGAGGAACATGCTCCCTTTGCAGCCTTATTAACTTGTGCGTTGGCAGCTCACCCATATAAAACATTTTTCCACTTCATTGGAATAAAGTTTTAAAATGCAATTGTAGATGTTTACGACAATTGGATGTTTGCAATGTGAATTATTTTTAAGGGATAACGGTACAGATTGTGAATCCGGCAAAAGTAAATATACTCTAGTGATTTTAATATTGCAAAAGCCCCAGCTGTATAGATTGATGCCATGTCATTACATTTACATTGTTGAATTATGTTGTCTTAAGGAATACTGAACGAACAACCTATACCTTTTTCACCTTTGCAACCGTCAATGAAAAGTTTGCAAAATCCTTTATAAGTATTTAAAGCACTTTTCAGTATTATTGAGTTTAATGATTGAAAGTCTGTCAATTGATGTAAGACAACTTGTATTTTTATTTGAGTTATTTTTAAAAGATCTTGAGCCACAAAATGGACATCATTTTTAATTACAAAATCATGCTCTCTGCTAGTATATGTAAATGCTTCGGATATTGGTGGGCCATTTTTATTTGACCGAAATGATAAGGTGAGGTTAAAAATACTTAACTTGTAAATTCTATCAATCAGAGCATTGTTTCTAATTCTCATATTTCTAATTGCAAATCTTTCGGCCAGGATTTTACGTCGGATACATAAGGGTAGTTCATTACATTCCGCTAGAAGAGCTTGTGTAGGAGTCGAGCGTATGGCTCCCAGTATATATTCGTTACTTGAGCGTAAAAGAGAATGCTATTAGGCATTTCATATATTTTAAAATTTAACCAGCTACCGCGCATTATTATTTTTAAAATTGTTGCACGCGACTGACTATAAAAATCTTATTAGAGTTAAAAACCTTCATTCAGTTTGTAACAAAGGACATTTATTTATAATTATATATACGGGTATAAAAAAACTATAATGTAATACCAATTAATATTGGCTACATAATATTTTTTGGTACCACAAACAAATAATTGAATTAGAATTCTGTGGATAATAAGATATTTTAAAAAATCACTAGCCTCGAAACAGAAAAGATATTAAAAACATATAGTTCCTGTATGGTGTATGTTGAAGATGGGAATTTTGCAGGTTTCTGTTTGTATACTAGAACCATTTTAGTAGTTGAGGGGAGGCTGAAGGCTAGCCGGCAGGTCCAATTAGCCCCTATGGTCTACCCTAAGAGCTCACTTCAACCAAAAACTGGGTGGATAGATACGCAATTTCTGGCGCTATCTTTAATTGGCCAAACAAATTCTATTTGATGCACGTCTCTGGCACGTCTGGTTCAGTTTTAGTTGGAGTCAGAAAACTCAACAAGTGATTTCTTGGATCATTTTAAGAAAAAAAATTTAATAAATATAAGTCCGCAAATGCACTATTTTTGAGATACAAAATAATAAATAATGATAAATCACATAAAATTTATTTTTTTTGATATATCACATTATTTTCACTAAACAGGGTAGCCGTAAAACACCTAGTAGCCATAAGGGATAAACGATTCCCTTAGAAATACAAATATTTTTTATTTCTATAACCGTTAATTTTGTTAAAATATAGCAAGACACAGCAATTAAAATTAGTGATTGACATTATAAAAAGTTACTATAAGGGGAGAAACAGCTCTAGAGAAAAACATTTAAATTTTAAGTTTTTTTTTAACGATGGAAGATGTCAAATTTGTTATAATTTTTGTATATACATTTTTTCCATCACACAAGGTTAAACTTATTAGTTTTATTATAAGCGAAAATATTAATATTTTTAGAAAACCATCGACATATATACGGAGAACACACCATGTTTACCAAAATGTATCTTTATTTCTGTCTTTGTGACCCATATGTAAAGCTAATTTCCCTGGCAAATTCTGAAAAAGTTGGAAAATATTTTTTCTTCTTGCTATAATAGAGATCATAAAAGCTAAGAAGGAATGTGTCACTAGTTTTTCATCAGGTAAAACCTCTTCGATTTTAGAACTTCTCAAAATTGCCAATTTCCAAATGATAGTATCTCTAAAATATATATGAAGCATGTTACATGAAAATATTTAGATTTACAAATAGATTTCAGATATTGAATAAAATATGAGGTATTTCAAATTACCGCGGATGATACATTGTCTAAACGAATCGTCCTGAACACAAGGTACTAATGTCAAAAAACCAGAGGTTTTTAAATCACTTTACTATGTATTAATTTTTCTGTCAAACATAATTACCTGAATTTTAATCCAATTCCTTCGAGACTTCGTGGACACATTGCATATGAAACTTTGTCCTGCAGATTTATCCATTACGGCGGTACAATAAAAATATTTAGGTATTTCTTGCCGAACAGTTCTTTGTAAGAGCTGGTGCTGAAAGATCATTAAGTAAATATACTGTAATAATATGTGACTTCAAAAACAAATATCTCAGAACAAAGTTTAAAACATTTAAATACTGTAAAATATGTTTTCCGTAAAGACCTTTAGGGAGCAAGTATTTTTATTTTCTAATTTAGAGGAAAATCTGTAGCCACAAAGGAATCGTCGCTTACAAAGGAGCTCTTTTAGTATTCCTTTTGCAGTGCGGATAATCGCGTAAAAAGAAAAATACTCAGAGCTCACGTCGATAAGCAAAGGAAATCCCGCTTTGTGATTTATATAAATTATGAAATATTTATTAACAAATTTTATAAAATTCCTAGTTAGTTTTTACTGGGTTATGTAACTTTAAATACCCAGGTGTTGTTCCAGCCGAACTAATTAAACGAGTGGAAAGTACTATCACTCGTCTTACAAAAATAATGAACAGCCGTATCTTTTGTAAAAACATATCGAACCAATGGATGGTCTCGCTTGTTATTTCGCTATAAATAAAATAAATAAACAAAACAAATAATGCCTTTATTATTACAGACAAAAAACAACATGCATTCTAAATTTACATTTTATCTTTAACTAGTTGGCTAATCTCTAAAGGCCGTTTTACATGCTGCAATTCTTCTTTGCAATATGCAATAGTCTTGAACAAAGGCATGCGCAGTTTGACAAAAGGTACAAATGTCATGTCACTGCGCATGCTTTTGTTCAAGACTATTGCACCTTGCAAGAAAGAATTGCAGCATGTAAAACGGTCTTAACGCAGTCTCGTTTAGTAGCTACTCTACGGAAACACGGAAATCAAATTATAAGGAACCAAGTTATCACTTACAAAATTATTAAAAACTATTTAAATTAATAGATGACACTAAAACACTAATCTATGAATTAAAAGTATTTCTATGGTACCTATATATATATATATATATATATATATGTATATATATATATATATATAATATATACATATATATATATATATATATATATATATATATATATATATATATATATATATATATATATATATATATATATATATATATATATATATATATATATATATATATATATATATATATATATATATATATATATATATATATATATATATATATATATATATATATATATATATATATATATATATATATATATATATATATATATATATATATATATATATATATATATATATATATATATATATATATATATATATATATATATATATATATATATATATATATATATATATATATATATATATATATATATATATATATATATATATATATATATATATATATATATATATATATATATATATATATATATATATATATATATATATATATATATATATATATATATATATATATATATATATATATATATATATATATATATATATATATATATATATATATATATATATATATATATATATATATATATATATATATATATATATATATATATATATATATATATATATATATATATATATATATATATATATATATATATATATATATATATATATATATATATATATATATATATACCTGCCTCTCCAGGTAATCGTCGCCATCAAAACAAAAATAAATTTGCGTCCTATTGACATGTGCCTGGAACTTGAAGTTAACCATAGAATATTATAGGTATATACCCCGCGACTATTTAAAAAACCTGTTGTCTAAATATATTTTGTAATTCCTTTTTTTAAGAACGATTAAATGAGAGTGTTCGAATTTTCACTAAAACGTAATATTTTAATTTAGATACAATAAGTTTATGGTTTATGGTATCAAAAGCTTTTGAAAAATCTAGCAGGATTAATATAGTAGTAAGCTTTTTAGCAATTTCACTTATTATATCGTTAACAACACTTGTTAAGTCTACCGCAGTACTGAAATTGATTCTGAATCCACATTGGATATTATTTTATTACCAAGGAAAAAAGTACATTTGATTATCAAATGTCATTTTAAACATTTTCGATATAGTTGGAAGAATGCGTATAACAAATTCATTTACACGTTTTGAATTAAAAGTTTTAGGAAGAGGTGTATCTATTGATATCTTTCATTAGCCTGGAAAATAATTTGCTTCTACCGCAATATATGCGCAATATATTTAACAATTAATGGGCTGCAGTACTTTAACATTAACGGAGATACTTAAGCAACACCGGCTGCATTGGTTTTAATATGATTTAGAGATCAGTTCATTTCAGAGATATCATTAATTTTAAAAAAAATTTAACTGTTGATTAAGTAAGTACTAAAAATTATTAGTTTCATTAGAGTCACTTAATCTTTTAGAAATAGCACTATTTTTTGATTGCGTAATGTTAGAGTTCCTACTAAGGGCACATTGCGAGGTTTGGATAGTCATTGTAGATCTTCTATGTATTTCTTCTTTTCCTTTCTTAACATTGAAACAATAAAAATTGATAATTATTCCAGTCATCGCTGCTCTTTGTTCTATGATATTTTTATAGGGCAGAATCTGTCCGCTTCATAAACGTCGAAATTTGCGATCAACCATGGAACTTTGGGTTTTGTTATTCTAGCTTCGTGAAATTGAGCGTGCACATTAGAAAGTAAGTAACATAATTATTAAATAATTTGATTTTATTATCAATATTAGGTTTTTACAAATTATTCTCTTATTGCAAATTTTCCAGTCTTAACTGAAATTGACGTATATTAAAATTCTTGATTATAGCTATTAATTTGTGATTGCGTATAGTCTTTTTGTGCATTCAAGGTGAAATTAACCAATGGTCAGACATAGTATCAGTAGAAATTACTCCGCTTTTGCTCACTAAGGATCGATCGCTAACAAAAATTGCATCTAAAAGTGTAGAGGAATCTGCGAATATTCGCGGGGGTTCATTTATAATTTGTGAAAGGTTATATTTACCGAATAGGTCAATAAGAGGATTATTAAGGTTAAAAATATTGACATTAAAGTCACCCACGCAAAATAATTCATCAGATGTAGGGTATAGAGCAGTGGGAATATTATTAAAATCAGAAATGCATGTATTAAAATTAGTATTAGGGATTTTTTTTTATAAATGTGCTCAGATTATTTGTTGCGTTTAGAATAACAACCAAATTTTTTTTTTAGCTTTTTCGCAACTCGATAAAATATCTAATTTTAAATACATTGAAACAAATATTTAAGTGAATTACATTTCTCAGCATGTAGTCTGTCCACAGAATGTTTTGGTACATAATATAATAAATATTATTTAAGCAAAAATTTAGAAAATTGTATCATTTAGTTTGCTGATAGCTAAAGAAAAGCACTTCTAATAAAAAAAATTAAATGACACAATTTTCTTTGTTTAAATAATATTTATTATATTACGCATCAAGGCATTCTATGAATATACTAGTTTACATGTTGAGGTACGTAATTTACTTAAATATTTGTTTCAATTAATTTAAAATTAGATATTTTAAGTTTTGCAAAAAAGCTAAAAAAAAAATTTGTTTGAGGAGTGGATAAAATACTGCAAATGCGTAGGTTTTATTCATTATTTTAATTTTAGATATATTATGCTCTAAGCATTCGTTGATGGCATTGTCTAAATGATATACGCAGCGATACCACCTCCATGACCAACCTTGTCCTTTCGAAAAAATTGATAAACTGGTATTTGAAAATGATAATGTCATCACCAGCAGAGAGCCAAATTTCGGAAAGAAACACATTGTCAATATTGCTTGATTAAATTAGAGAAATCGAGAAATAATGAAAACCTGTCAAAAGAGAGCGTTCTATTAAGTGACCTATATATATCTTTATGAATGAACATCAGTGTGCCTATATTTGTTTTCTTGTTAATAAATTTGATCAGAGTAAGTAAATAAAATAATAATAAATAAGTCCCTATAAAATAGAACAAATATAACCAATTATAGAGGAATTAGCGTCAATAGCACTCTTAACATATTTTTTGGTAAACTACAGAATAAAACTGAAAGTCGAGGTACAACACCCATAAGTTTGTAGATACATTTTTCGTTGTTCAACAGCTTATTGAGAAAAGAATAGCCACCAATCTAATTAAAAAAAAACAAGGATGTGCTCACTGCTCTTCCACCCATTTTTTTAATGTGTGCCTGAAAGCAGTGTTGAAGCCATAGAGAAGAAGTTGCGGAGAAATTGGTATTCCTAATTTTATCCTAAATTTAGATGAAGTTCAGGGCTGTTTTCCTTCAGGGAAGTTATGACACAGAGTTTTTGCTGTAAAAGTTCTGTCATTGGAAACAAGACAGTCCATTGGGATTAATATGATTAAAGCATACGGCAAGCAGATGCGTTTAAATAATTTGGAGCTATCATAACGAAAGATAAGGGGCTAGATCAACAAAATATTCAAGAACTAATTAAACAAATCCGAAAATATCTTGGGTTTGTTAAATTTAACGGTTAAATATCTGTGATATTGCTATATATTAACGATCTAGAACGAGTAGCACAAGAAATATAGAAGTAGAAGGTTTCATTGATTCTGGTATACAACATGACCGTACAGTCGTGTACATCTGTTGGGCAATATTAACAATAATTATTTACACCATAGGACTTGTAATTTCGTTTGTATAACATTATTTTGTGAAGTGTCAAAATTTAAAAAAAGACGTGTCTGAGTCAGAATAGCATTTTTATGTTAGTTTTAATACATTTCTTTAATGGTGTTCTGAGTAAAGCAGATAAGCCAAAATAAGTTATAGCATTTGCTTGAAATAATCTCATAAGTAAGAAATATCAATAATTTGCGTTTTATTATTTTGTGTCTGAATGTAAGTTAAAAAAACTACGTTTTAAAAAAAATACTGTGTTTGCACTCATTTGTAGAAGAAAAAATTGCCCCTAATTCTTGCTTTTTCCTTACCTCCGGATTCCTGTCGTTTGGTCAACTCTAGTCGCTTGCCGAAAAATAAGGAAATATGATCCAGTGTTAAATAAATTGCATCATGGGAAAAGCATTGTCGGTTAATTGAATTATGGCCCTCAAGCAACTTAAAGATCATTATGCTATATTGTATTTAAACACCCTATATTGATAACCAATTATTATTATTATTGTGTCTAACGAATCGCTCTTTTCGTTAAGAAATAATAGGCAATATGGGGTCGATATAAGTCAAATATTTATAAAATTGCAAGCTTGTAAAAACCACTTTCTTACTAAATGTAAAGATCAGTTATTTTCCCCCCATGGGTATATGAAAAAGATTTACGCAAAAACAAATATGATGGTGTGATTTCTTTTTACAGTAATATTTCAATTATTTTTACCTAGGTTTTCTAGTTCTTCTTTTTTATTCTAGTTTTTTTCCCGAGTAATTTTAGCAACGAGGTCAAATCATTGATAATGTCCTTCCATCTATTCGACATTAATATTTTATAGACGTATTAAATATTTTTAAAAACAAGCTTTTATTTATAACTGTTGCATTAAAAAGTAAAAAAAAAACATTTAGCGTATGAAGCTAAATATTAAAGCTACAGAAGATTTAATAAAACTTAAATATAAACAAAGAAATTTAAAAAATTTAATATTTTCTTGAAAGCTTTAGGCTTTCTTTCAAGTGTGATGACGTCTCACGCCTTAAGCTTGTAAGAAAATGTTCAAAATTTTAAAAGTTCTGTATTTATTAAGTATGTACTGCTTACGCCTTTGAACAGTGAGGATGGTGTTCTTCTGTAGATTTACTATTTAACTTCATAGGCTAAATATTATTTTTTACTTTTTAATGCAATAGTTTATAAATAAAAGCTTGTTTTAAAAAAAATTTTTTACTTTTATTTCATTTTGTACTTTTTAGCAAATTTCTTTAATTATATATGTGTCAAAATATCTTCACTTGTGCATATTCATCTGTTTAATATTAAATTTTATTCGAAATCCAAGAAGGCCAAATGCGATAGGATTATCTTGTTTAGTTGAGGAGTTCCTATGGTGCTTTTCCGGCTCCATGATCAAAGTCAACCACCTAGATCTATAGTACTTGTCAAGACAAATCCACCGAGCCCAAACAGGAGGGGATTATATTGTGTAGTTGAGGAGTTGTATGCCAGCAAGTGCTTGAAAAATGGAATACGAATTTTGAACCGAAAGACGAAGAAACAGTGTTAAATAAAAGCTTGCAAAAAAGTTTAAGGCAAATTTAATTAAACAAAATATTTGCTATGCCCGATATGGATTTTTTTGGCTAAAACGTATTTTTTTATAAAACGGTGTTGCCAAATAAGTTTTGCAAGGGTAATATGACGTTCAATACATAAGGTCACCAAAGGAATTAAAAAATAGGAAAACGATAATGCATTTTTTCTGAAGAAAATATTTTCAAAAGACAATTTTTCACCTTGTACATCACATATGAAATTACTCAACCTCAGTCATATTTATTTTTCAAGCAAAAAAAAATATGAAAAATATATTTTTGACGAAACATTGCAAATTAGAAAGTTGTTTCTCTTGTTCAATCCCTGGACATACTGTATTTAGTAATACTTCTACGGCACTTTAAAATTTCTATCGGGTTAATTAGATACTATTTTTCGTCACACAATATATAAGATCCAAATTTTAATAACAATTTATTTGATACTACTTAATTTTAAACAACCGTACAAGTATTTATTAAATTAAAATTTATTGTGTAAATTAGTGTTTGTTAGGCTCAATGATAAATAAAATAAATAAATAAATAAAGCTTTATTTAGCACTTGGCTATTTAAACTAGTTTTACAATAATATAATTTATATTTATATTAATTATATACCTTAACTTAACAAACCTACAGTATACATATATATCACCCCATTTTTACCTAGACACAAAGAAAAAAAAAATCTATTTATTAAGATAAAATTTTTTAATATTGTTTATAAATAATTTTAGTTTCTTTATTTCTTTAATCTGTGTTGGAAGAGCATTAAAAAATCGTAGACCATTACCAAATAAATGTTTTTGCATGTACGTACTTCGTTCAAACTGAATTTCATAGTTGTTTCTTGAACGAATATTATATGTATATCTTTCGGATCTTGGTATTAGGAAATGTTGTAGGTAAGACGGCATTAAATTATTTTTAATTTTAAACAATATTACAATATTTGATACTTCAATACTCTGCTCAACACTAAGCCATCCTAGTGATTTCAACATAAAATATATAGGTGTATACCTGTTACATCCCAAAATAATCCGCATGACTTTGTTTTGTAAAAGTTGTAATCTGTTCATTTCCACTTTATTGCATGCCAAAAGTAAAGAATTACAGTAATTAAAATGTGGATAAAGTATAGTGTTATAAATTAGTAGTTTGGACCAATAACTTAAATTTTCAGATATTCTATAGAAAAAACCTATCTTTTTACCTAATTTTTTGCATATGAAATCAATGTGAGTAGAGAACTTAAGTTGAGGATCAAGAATAACTCCCAAATATTTCATTTGATCAACTACATCAATTTTATGGTCATCAATATATACATTATACTCACTATCACTGTATGACTTATAATTAAGCTTGCTACCTAACATCATATATTTTGTTTTTTTCAGAATTAAGTTTTAATTTATTTACACAAAGCCAATTAAACAATATAGACAATTCAGAATTTAAGTCACTAACCATCTGAGCGTAGTCTTTTCCAGTTACTGAAATTAGGGTATCGTCTGCAAATAAGCTTAGAAATGATTTTTTTAATATTTTATGTAAATCGTTTATATAAACAACAAACAACAACTGCCCCAGGACACTACCCTGGGGGACACCTATGTCGTTCCTTACAAGTCCCGATAAGACACCTCTCACTTTTGTTTTA
>JAUTXW010002518.1:0-46212 GCA_030620095.1 Kuschelorhynchus macadamiae
AGTTGTATTTTTTCATCCAAAGAAATCTGCAATGAGCAATATTTATTTTAATGAAACTAAAACCTTTTAAAGTACATTGAAATTTTCCCAAAAATTATGGATTTTTCTTCTACTTGTTTTAGATCAACAAAATTCCACACATGTTCCATAACGTGATGAAGGACGAACAAGTGATACAATGCTCAGAGGATGTGGAAGTAAAAATATGTTATCAAGGCGAAGCCGTTTACTGCACCATAGTTAACCTTTGTATGTTTGTGGCAACTATGTGTTCATGCTTTTTTTATACTCTGGCATCAATTGTACGATACCTGGAAGCAAAAGATATGTCGATATTTAAGGACAATCCCTTCATGCACGAAATGTGGTACCCTTTTAGAAAGTGAGATGAACATGCCCCTAGTTATCTTTATTAATATTAGCCTGGTATTGGTAGGAACTAATTCTAGACACTGCCACACAGACCACCTTTATTTCTCTAATGATCTACTCAAAATTGCGTTTGAGGATTTTACAAATTCGCTTAAGGAAATTTGACGTGATCGCTAAAGAAAAACATGGCGGCAATCTTTTTGTACACCGTTAAGGAGTTAATTGTTGAGCATCAACTGCTGATTGGGTAAGGCGTAAATGTATCACTGCATAAACTTTCAGCTCAAATAACTGTCATTTTTAAGGCAACGTTTAAATGTCTAACTAACTTGAGCGACTACTTTATCTCAGTAACTATAGGGAGGCGGGAATCAACTTTCGTATTTTAAATGAAATACCATAATAATATATATTATTTATTTTTTAAATTCTACTATTTACAATATTTTTTATATAATTTTACCTACAGGGTAGTCCTAGATGTCTGTGAATATTAAAGGAGGTGATGCCTTGGATCATTTAAAGAAAAAAGTATATAAATATGTATTCCAAATGTTTGGTTTTCGAGATACATGGGGGTTAAAATTTTAAGAATAAATAACATTTTCTATAAGAAGCTTTATTTTTTGTATTTTCTTAAAAGAAAATATTTCTAGATTTTAAAAGAGGTGTTTATGCAAGTTTATGTTTAAATAATTTTTAAATAAAAGCTTTTTTAAATAAATAAACTAAATTACAAACAACTAGGGATCGATGGTAGGGATATATTTGTATACTTAAAATTAATTAGAGAATCAGATCCTGAACGGCATCTCATTAAGCATTAAAACCATTAACCATTAAAATGCAAGCAGTAAATGTGAAATATAATATTTTATTTCACCTAGAAAATTTTACTCTATTATATCGGCGCCATATGTATTCTTAATTATTTGTTAACAAAAATATATTTTTGTACTGAGCGTTATGATATCTAATACCAGTAGTATTATGTTTTACTCTCTGTATTAGTGAAGCCGACTTCATAGACTAAAATATTCAATTTTAACAGATAGGCACTGGGTCAACTGCATATTATTATGTCACATTCTATTCGTATAATATTAACCACACATACCTTTTATTCCTGATAAAATGCTGAACGCATATATGGTTCGATATAACATCGTGTAAACCGTTAAAAATGGCGCGCGCGGTTCTGAAATTTTAAATTTTTTTTCGATACCTTGCTTGTAATGCGACCAGTCCTGTAACATCCTGAATAACCCCTGAAAATTTCATCTAATTTGGTCAAACTATCGCGGAATAATCAATGTACAGGGTGTCGCATTTTGGGTACTTTTGCGGGGATTTCTGTTATTTTTATAGATAGAAAGTTGAGGTTTCCGCGACGGTGTGCTACTTTTTCGTAAAACTAAAGATGCCATTAACTAAATTTTCACAGCCCTTTTAGTTTTTAAGATACCGGGCTAAATTGAAAATATTGCATTTTCAGGCACCCGTGAATCTCAACTATCAGATAACGTATCGAAAAATACTCAAACTGTTTATATAACTTTTCCCGTATAACTCAATCCCCTGCTTTCGGAATTAGTATACAGGGTCAGGTCAAAAAGTTATCCGACCCCACTTTATTTTTTAAGTGGAACCACCAGTATATTTATAGACTATAAAATAAAATGTATCTATTTTTACATTTTCGAAAATATATAATAGTATGCACTTTTTCTCAGAAAAACGCAGATAAATGACAATTTTTTTCTGAAATTAAATGCATAATTTAATAGTGGCTATTACAAATTTCAAGCGATGGACCAATATTTACCGGTCCTTATTGGTATTTACCAATTGCGTTCAAGCGGTTTTGGTCTTTCCGTTGTGACGTCATTAACTAGACCTTCATTACGTTATTATTTGAAATTTCAATAACCGGTAAATATTGTTTAGTTGAGCTCGGATCATTTGTTCACCCTCGCCCTAAAAGATACAGAAGAAAGGTAAGAGAAAAAAAAAAGAAATAGGATGCAACAACACCTTCGTCCTCACTAGAAACTGAGAAGTAAATTGGTGTGCCAAAAACTGACGGTCAGATCATCTTAAAGAAATATAAGTATCAAATTTATTATAGTGCAAGGGAACATTTGCATCCTGGTGATGCCTAGCGCCGGGCACTGTTTTGGTATTTGACAAATCGATGCTAGCGATTTGTTTGGGGAGCTTGGTTATTTGGTGGACGAATGCCTTTTTTAAGCGCGGGAATATTTAATCGTCACAATATCAGGAACTGGCATAGTGAAAAATCAGCATTTAATGTTCGAAAGGGCACAACAAAGACGCTTTGGAGTTGGGGTGTCATGTTTTATTTTGGGTAGACATATAGTTTATAAGATTTTTGAAGGAGGTCTCACACACGTAAATACCTAGGAAGTTATTCCAGGACTGCTCGAAAATATTCCATTAGCTCAATATAATACTGTTTATCGGCAGCAAAGATTGAAGCCCCAAGTCACAACTCTAAGCTCTTAAGGGAATATCTTGATAATAACTTTCCTCAAAGATGGATAGGTACCAACGGACCTGTTAGATGGCCTCCACGATCTCCAGATCTCTCAGCTGTTAGATTTATTTTTTATGAGGTTTATATACAAAATGATGTATATAAAACACGATATGACGGCATATCAGAAGTTCGAGAGGCAATTCATTTAGCCTTTCGAAGTCTGCGAATGAGACCAATGGTTATTTTTAAAGGTATTCAAAGAATTACAAAAATGTGCCAATTTTGCATTAGAGAAAATGGTCATCAATCTAAACATCACCTTTAAAAATATGTTTCTTTTTTTTAATAATGTTATTTTTTGTGTTTGTTATATTGTTACTTTGTGCAATAAAACTGTTGTTACAAACTTTCAATTGTTTATTATTGTTATTCATGACCTACTATTAAATTATACATTTAATTTCAGAAAATGGGACGTCCTGTAAATACATAAAAAAATACATAGGATCGAATTGGTAACCTCCTTCCTTCTTTTTGAAGTCGGTTAAAAAATACCTTATATATATTTTTTTAGATTCGTCCAATCGCTAAATGAACGGACAAAATATGTTATGATGTTAGAATTTGTTCTGAATTCAGTATGTCTTGCGTCAGGGACAGCCCGATTAGTTTTAGTAAGTATTATACATTTCTTTATCAAAAATATCTATTAGATAGGAAGTAACAACTGGGCTTTTTACAAATTATAATTTTTATTCCTATGTTTAGAAGGATACCGAATTAAATTAAACTACTTTAATGTAGGCACTAAGTAATTATGTACTGTATTAAATTGCGTCAGTCCACTATTGTTAAAAAAGAAAATATTTATAATCAAGGAAGTTCCGGGTAAAGGAAATTCATGCATTTGTAATATTTTCAATTTTCGTTTTTCGAGAACGTTATCGAACGAACCGTTTTCAGAAATACATCTGCTGTTGTGGTGTTAATATACTTAATAAATTTGTTTTAAATTATACCCAAAAATCAAGTATATGATAGGTAGAAACTGGTAAAATATTGGTAGTTTACTGTATTGGATGGTGGAGAAAGAAGAAGATATATTAATAAATGACTATGTACCGAACTAAACTGGCTCACACTTCACTATTCCTAAAAAAAGGAATGCTGATTTCTTTAAATGCAATTTCTGAACAGGGAATACACAGATCTCTTAAGATAAAGAGAACGATATATTTGGAGAGCTATTTTTTTATTTTATCTACAGATGTTTATTTTTCTAATACGATAGAATAGCTAATATTAACAGCTCCAACTTATATTTTTCGAAAATGTTTGGGATTCCAATATTTCCCTCTATTTAGTTCAATATAGTACTAGTAATAATACAATACATTGGCTGTTTATATGACTTTTAATAAGGTTTGAATTTTAAATTTTATTTCTTTTCGGAATTATGGTAGATGTTGATTTTTTTAAACAGTTATCAAACGTACAGTAAGTTTTGTTATATCAGTATTTTACCAAGTATTATAGCAAATTTTGAAAATTTCACTCGTTTCCCTTTTCTGCTACTATTTGTTTTAATTGAAGGCATTTTTTAGATTGAATCAACATCGGGTTTATTATCAGTTGCCAGTACCCTTTTATTGGTACTATCACAAATATTTATACTGGCTTGGAGTGCAAATGAAATATGTGAAGAGGTTTGTATCCTAATTTTAATTACTCTATAGTATTGGCGGGTCCTAAAGCAAGTTACCGGTTTGCCAATTTAAGTAGCAAAAGTGAAATACGTGAACTTTATTTAAAATAGTAATTTAATTTTCAGAGCCTTAAGGTCGCCGACACTATATGTGCAAGTAATTGGAACGAGCAAAGTAAGGAAATACAGAAGCTTTTCTTACTGATGATTATCAGAGCACAAAAACCTCTGGCACTTACAGTAGGTCCTTTTGTCCCGATGACCACTCAAACTGCACTAATGGTAATTATTTATTACTCTTTTCTGAGGGTTTATGATGATTCCTTATTCATGAAAATCGATCGAGGCGCTTAACCTCAAGGTCATAAAAAACAAAAAAAAAAAACTTTTTTTATCTCTTATGCATCGCGTCTAAATATTATATTTAGAAATAATTTAACTGTAGGTATTCTTTCCTAAAGTCTTTTATTAATTAGAGGCCTAAACAGTATCTTAACATGTGTCGAGATGTCTGCCATTTTTTTGGCCTATTGTTAGCCAGTAGCTTAACTTTCATTTGTACATACATACATGTTTGTTTTAATACTGTAATGGCGTTATTATTATTTTTTTATCCGTCTTGTCGTCTCACAGTATTCCTGTGATTGTGTTTTGAAGAATTTTACCAAGTCAATACAAAAAAAGAGAAAGGATAAAAACTACTATTGTGAATTAAGAAATGATCTAACGATGCTACATCTGCTTAAGTATGGATATTGGTGTATAATGGTAGTAAGGGTCTGTGGTCTCCATTAGTTTGTACGTTGTAGCTAATGCTTGATGAAGGACTTTCGCTGCTGAGTTGTGTCTTGCGGTGTATTCAGTTCCGGCCACTATTCTACACTTACTTGTTGTGATCAGTCCTCTCTCTGTGGTTGACATCTCCTGCAATTGTCGTCTTCAGTGGTTGTGTCCTTGATGATGTTCCTTTGGTAGTTTCTGGTTACTATGACTTTGTCCTGAATGGCTAGCAGGAAACCTTTTATTTCGGGAACTTCTTGTTACCACGTTTATGAAAGCTGTTTATGTATGTAGTCTTGCGCTTTATGAGGTATCTCTGTCTTCCGTGGAGTGTTTTTTCAGACCAGGTATTCATCTTTTCTAGTCGTGATTGGATGTGACTGTTTGCGTTTGCTGCGAGGCTCGTTTGAGACAGGTCGAACGGTTTATAATTCTTATCTGCCTTCACTATTGCCTTATGGAGGTTAGTTTGTTTGATCTGGAAGAATTTTCGAGTTCGTAAATTTGTTTTTTATTTCGCGATTGTATATCTATAATTCCCCTGCCTCCTTCTTTTCTCTCGAAGGTGAGTCTTTCCTTGCATGCATTGGAAACTTCCTGTGTTTAGTGAATTCAGAGCATATGAGAATGTGAATGTTTTGTATGTCTGTGTGTGACCATTTAACGATACCAAACGAATACGTAAGACTAGGTATGGCGAAGGTGTTAATAGTTTTTTTTAGATTTCTGGAGTTTCGTTTTGTTTTTAGTAGTTTTGTGAGTCTGATTTTAAATTCCGTCTTGAGCTCTGATGTGATATGAGTGTGGTTAACTTTGGTGCTTTGATAGAAGCCTGGGTATGTCTTCTTGGACATGTTATCTATGGTTTCACTGTTGATTATTTCCGTCGTAGCGTGGCCTTTCCACTGTCCCTTGTTGATATGAAGTAGCTTGCATTTACTTATACCAAATTCCATATTGAGTCCGGGTAAAGGTTCCTATAATTTTGTTATTATTATTCACAACCAATTTCTCAACAAATGTTGGGTTCCAAGCCCATCCCGGATGCATGCATCAAAAGGAGTAGGGTGGTTTATGTTATGTGTTGTACTGTAAGAATTTTCTCACTATGTGCAAAGTACTGCGCAGGACTGCCCTCTGGATGTCGATGATGTTGTTAGTATGCAGTCCTATGATTTTCAGGTTCTGTTCTAGTGTTTTTGGAACTAGTCCAGTTGATGATTATTATTATTATTATTATTATTATTATTATTATTAAATACGAATGTTAAACTTAAATAGGGTTTCTGGGTTGCCTGTATTTCAAAATACAAATAACCAGGCTAGGTTTGGAAGCGTGACAGCGTGTAGGCCTCATCAATAAAGCCATAACACAAAAGACTGTACATTTGTAATCCAAACATTTTGGCAATACTGTAGTTATATTTTCAAACATTTTTATTGGGCATCATTTTGTTCCATCATATTGGATTCGTAATATTATTTTACTAGTTTCTGTTATGTCACACTTGATTTTTGGGCATAATTTAGAATAAATGTAAGAAGTTTTTGATTGACTTTTTTTAACACTGTCATTTTGTTCCGTCACATTTATTTCGTACCAGTTTATTTCCGTATCACATTAATTTGTCTGCAGAATTTGAGATCAGACAAAAACGGTTTTTTTTAAATTTTTTTTGGCCGCTATTTTGTTTTGCCAATTTCAATTTGTATCACAATTTTACAGTTTTTATGTCACTCTTAATGCGTGCACAAAATTTGAAATTAACTTAATAAGTAGTTATTCAGGATGATTTCTTAAACGTTTTATTATTCTACCATTTTGATGGATTCGTGCCAAAATATTACTTGTTCATTTCTATGTAACACTTAATTTGTATGCAAAATTTAGAGTAAATTTTATAATTATTTGTTTTAGTAATAATTCAGGTTAGTTAAGGGAATTGGTTTTATTGTTATTTTTTGCTTTATATTGGATACCGGGTTACCTATATTAGTGTCGCCTAAATTAATATGTTTTGTTTTTTTCTGTTATTACACTAATTTTAACCAATCAGTTTTTTGGTTTTTTTTTACTTATTTATTTAACTTTGGGGAATAAAAACTTCTAATTGGTTTAATTTGTTTCAGACTGTCAAAATCGCTTATTCATATTTGTCATTCATGATGCAGAATTACGGGATTAACATAGGAAGGCAATAATTATTAATGGAAATTGTACCTCACGTAGTTGTAGATATTAATAAGAAGCACGATTATTTGTAAAAATAATTATTAATCAACTGGTTTATGAGTAAGTAGTATATTATTTAATAAAGGATATAATCAGCATCAAATTATCGTTTTTTTTTCTATTACCAGATGACGTGACATGAACAAATTATAGATTCGGAGCTGTATATATAATATGAATCACAAATTCATTATTTAAAGGTTATATTTTCATATCTGGAAGTTTT
Organism: Kuschelorhynchus macadamiae; assembly: GCA_030620095.1. Classification (NCBI taxonomy): domain Eukaryota; kingdom Metazoa; phylum Arthropoda; class Insecta; order Coleoptera; family Curculionidae; genus Kuschelorhynchus; species Kuschelorhynchus macadamiae. The sequence goes on from JAUTXW010002518.1 coordinate 7,817, forward strand.
ATTTTTCTCTCAATATTGGGTACTATGTTGCCAATTATAAGCAAGTTTATTACTAAATTGTTTTTTGTTTAATGTATTAAATAAACTGAATTTGGAAAACACTAATATTTACAATAATAATAACATTAGATAATCAACTATATAAAAAAAAAAGAAAATGATAACAAAAACCGGAAGATATATAAGTGACAATAAGTAAGACGTTGTAATCTTTTTCATCAATCGAAATGTGAAAGTGGATAAGGTGACAAGAATGGATGGGGTCATAGGTGTCAGCACACAAAACCGCTAAATTGGTCTTATTCATAAATCAGGCAAGAGTTTTGATTCCCCCAATAGTTATAGATCTTTATGTTTCGTAAACACCCTGGCGAAATTGTACGAACACCTAATTAGAAGTCGCCTTGAAAATGAATTGGCCAATAGGACTGGCCTATCCGAAAACAAATTAGGTTTCAGGAAAGACCGATCAACGCTCCATGCAGCCCGAAAGGTAATCGATATAACAAAGGAAACTAAGTTTAGAGGTGTGGGAGAAAGATGGTGTGCCCTGGTGACAGTGGATGTCAAAACCGCTTTTACCGCCGGTATCGCAATTTACGTGTAATTTTCAGGAAAGACCGTTTTTAAAAAACATTTATTACTATTTAAAATGAATTTATTCGATCAATTCCAAAATTACAATTTTCTTAAGTTCTACGAATATACGTTAACACGACGAAGTTACATCTTAGACTGACGACTAATTAGAAATGGCGGTATTTATATGTGCATTCTAATCTAAACATACGACGTCATTAATTACTAGAAAGTGTGTATAGTTTCTAAATAATGGATATATAATTCCTCCCTCCTCAAGTTTCAGAAAACAAGGGTTCATCACTTTTTTCTGAATCTTTTACAATATGGAGTTCAATATCTTTAGTAACAATTTTCTTTGGATTATACTTATAATATAAAAATAATAAAGTGAACAATATTATTATTATAATTAAGATTATTGTTATAAATGTCCAAACATGATTCGGTTGAGATATTATTTTTAAATTTTCCAATTTATGATTTTTTATTTGGTCAACTAAGTGTTGAGCTTGCTTTATAGCCAGGTGATCTACTTCTTTTAAAATAAGTGTTTTCTTAGAAGTAGAATTTAGGTTAAACTTGAGTACAGGTAATTTTAACTGAAAATCAACAATTTCATTTACATCTCTTTTAAATGAGAAATTATTAATTTCTGTTTTACATTCATCGAGAGATATCAAAGAAGGGGAGTTTATCAACTCTTGTTTGGTTGAAAACTGACACTGACTTTTCAATAAAATAGGTTTTTCAGGAATAACCAGTACAGTATTGTCTTGTATTTTCCTAATAGTACTAGAGGTGTATGTAATTTCTAGAGTGGGGCACTCACTTCTGGCTTTTGTTAGAGTGTTGTACAAGCAAGGTTCATCTTTGGTCAAATCGTCTAGTTTGCAAAGATGACTGTTCTCGATCCGTGGACACTCGTATGGGCTATTGTAGAAGTCTTCTCTTGTAAGTAATATATAAGGGTGTTGGATACTAATAGTATGGTTAAGGATAGGAATAGGATATATTTTATACAGTATATAAAGGGTTGGATATACCATTGGTGTATGTATTGAAAATATTATTAAGTCATTTTGTATTAACACTTGGGTTGACATTATCTCATAGTAATTAACTAAGTTATTAAATTTTATAATTCTTTCGTTAGGAATGTGTTCAATGATTTCTTTTAAATCGGACGGCTTTAATATGGAATGATGCATAACACCAACTTTCGCGAAACTAATTGCGATTTCTAAATTCTGTAAAAGCTCATTAACTCTTTGTATTTGCAAATTAGTGTTGTCGATTATCACACATATATAGAAAGTGTTTGCGAAGCCTGCTTCCTGGTTTTCTAACGAGTCTAAACGATTTTTAATTTGTTTTTGGTTATTTTCTAACGTCTTGATTTGAGTTGTGAAAGTATTCGTAATAGCTTTTAGTACGTCTTTATTTTGTTTTAAATCGTCGCTAAGGGTTTTTTGATTGTTATTAAGAATGTGTATGTAATTATCGTATTTTAATTCGTCATCGGCATCTAAAGTTCCAAATAACCATTTTTGTGCATTCCCTACAATATTAATAAGACCACGTTTTTGTCTCTTTTCTTTAAATAAAGAGATGCTTCGATTTAATTGGTCATACAAATATAAGCTTTGATTTACTTTACTTTGAATCATGAATGATAACGCGTCATGTTTAAGGTCTTGTGAAATGGCCTTTTGAATTTGTATTAAGGATTTTTCTATGCTTTGTAAACATGATCTAATTATTGAAATGTTTACATGATAAAAGGCAGTATGTTGGTCATTAATTAAGTAACTATTTCCTAAAGAAATGGGTAATAAAGGGTTCCGAAGTTCCTCTATTTCATAACTAATGCTTTTCATTGTGGCTAGGGCAAACAGCAGAATCCATATCTTGAGCATCGTCTGAAACAATGAAATCATTTTTTTTATTTTCTTTTTTTCTTAAGACGTCTCTTACGAATAGGAGTTTTATTGTCAAAAATTTTCTCTTTTTATGATGAGTTACGAGGGTTTTTAAGTTTTCTATACAGAGGCATTCGTTTTTGTCTACTGGGTGTTTTTACGTACACAGGTTTAGACGTGTTGATTTCTGGAGGGTCATCTAAATTTTCATTTCGTTTTTCTAAAGTTTTCTTTTGAGAATCTTTTAATTTGTCGTAAATTTGTTTATTGATAAAGTCTATGTTTTCGCGGTGTTCAGTCATGAATTGTGTTTGTAATTCTTCTTCTGAAAGTTCGAGGGGATTTTTACGATCTAATTTTCCCTTAATTATTTGAAAGGGCGTATATTTCGTTGTTGAATGTACCGAGTTGTTATATGAGAGGATTGCCAGTGACATTAATTTTTCTACAGGTTCTTTGGGATTTTGTCGTAATATCACATTTTTTGCCAAAAGTAACTAAAATCAACAAGTAAAATTAGGCCAAAATATAGAAAAATGAATTCCATATACATTTACATGCATTAGACATTGGAAATCGGCCTAGAACTCGTCTTCTAGAGCATCGAACCAATTCGAATAATCTACGTAACCACACCTAATCTAGAAAATTCGATAGAAACATTTCATCCAATAGGATTAAAGCATTCAAGTCTTCCAGCCAATAAGATTTACCCACGCTGCAATCGGATTGGTCTGTTCGATTCTAGAAATTCTATAAGTAAATTAATTAATTAAAAATAGTTCTAATCAAAATTTCATAATGAAACTTTGTACAAATAATCTCTAGTATATGCGCTTCACGCTCATATAAAAATCTTTACAAAAACATTATTATTTCTACCTAAAATTCAACGTTAAAAATTTCTCAAAATCTAAAAACTAATTATTTTACAAAACTTTTAACATCCCCAAAAAGGCCTAATCAAATCCTACATTTCAGTAAAAGAATGATTAAAATCCGTTCAGAAACAACAGAGAAAATTAGCATTAAAGGAAAAAATTTAAAAATTCGAGTTCGTTAAATTTCAATTTTTCAATTTCAATCTTTAATAAAATTTTTTCTAAACCAAGTAGACAAGTGCCGTAAGGACTAATCGAAAGAGACCCCTTAGGGCTACCTTGTATCAAAATTTGAAGAAGATATATCAAGAATTAACAAAACTATGAACGAAAGAAGATAGGCGTCGCAGATGCCACGCCTGGAAAAGGACGCCACGTCCGTAGCGCCTAAACGCGACGTCGGACGTCAAAAAGTCACTAGACAAAAAAGTTTTCAAATGAATTAAACTATAACATATCAAATTTTCAAGAAAATAGGAAAATTTTTGCGAACAAAATTTTTCACTTTTTTGGACTTAGCCAAAATTTTGGATAAACAAAAAACCAAAATAAAGGTATCAACTTGGGACCTTCATAGGATGAAAGCCCTTACAAAAAGAAGAGTTTTATGTATTAAAACATTTTAAGAAAAAACTACCAGAAAACCATGAAATCGACGTTGGAAGTTATGCACCAGGACCTGGTGAAAATGTCCAATATCTATAAAACGACTGATAGAAAAAATCTGATTTTTCACAGGATTAAATATTACATAAAGAACTATCGTTTAACAAAGTTTTAAGGCTATACGAATTTTTTATTTTTAAAAAGAAAAAAGTTGTAATAAAAATCTGAAACTTGGCCAGAATACGTATAAAGTAATACTATTCTAGGGAACAATCCCAAACCAAGAAAATTCTCAAAAATACAGATCCCACGGGACTTTAAAGTTTCCAGGGAGATGTGTCCTCAAGAAAATCTTGTTCGAAAATGAACAGAAAATGCACCAGTTTCGTTCACGGGACTCCGCCCACAATCCACAGGATTGGTCCAGAGCGTGCAAAAGGGTGTCGCCGTGACGTCAAACTTCGATTAATATAAATATGGACAGATTTTTGTTTCGAAAGAATTCGATCTCCTCCTAACGACAAGTAATACGTGTCAAAATCGTGAGTGTAATAGCTATTTTCCATATACCCTCCTAAGCGTCGGAAGCAGTGTTATTAGTGCGTTTCTTTTTGTCATTCTGAGTGATACAGCCGAAGCCTACTAGAGGAACCTTGCACTTTGTTCCCAACGTTGGATTGCGCCGGATCTTAGCTTCGAAAAGTTCCATTGCACTAAGGTTCTTAGTAGAGCTCTGATTGTGAAGATCGTCCTCGGGTCTTAAATCTGGTTCTCTTGAATTATGGCCTAGTAGGAGGCATCTGGAAGAAACATAACTGGCTGTATAAATTGCGCGAGGAAAAAGTTGTTAGTTGCTTTGCCTCTGGTCTCCTTCTCCTCTAAGCGTTCTCCAAGCTCAGTTTTTCTCCAGATCAAGTTTCCATTCTTTGCTCAAAACCTTAGCCTAACTTGTGTTCAAGTGTTAAAGTTAAAACTCTGTAACTTCTGGCATAAAATTATCACTCATTTTTCAAAACGTAAACCTGTTTACCTTTGCTTATTTTGGGAAAATTTGAATTTGCTGTTCACTCTAAATTTTAACGAATTGCTCACTGATTTTTTTTTTTAAACATTTTTATAACTCGTAAATTTTTTAAATTACCGATTTTTGACTGCAAACTTTTACTATCTTGTAACATTATATATTTTATTTGATTTGTATTTTATGATCTACCCTTAATTGGGCGAATCATATTTTTGTAAACTTACTGATTGTGACAAACCCGATTTTGATATTCTCCTGTACTTAAACTTAATTGTTTAAACAAATTGTAAATAATAATTTACTTGATCTTGTATTAGGTAAGATAGGATCCTAGCATTAAGTACGCTTGGTGAATCCGATCTCTTTTAAAACTTAACGATCCCTCCAGAGACATAGCACGTCAGTTCCTGAAGTTCTCAATCTCTCTTAAGTGTAGAGGATTGTTTATTCTAAGGAACACTTAGCAAAAACCGTGCTCTTGATTTTGACAAAATTTGATTTTGATATATATATATTCGTGAATTTTGTATATATTATATAAGGTATCATAAACTTTAACTTTAACAAAATATTAATTTTAATTTTTATTTTTAAATAATTAAATATTACAACATTTTCGCGTCTAATATCCCAAGCGGCGTGACCCGAGTGGACTATTAGATAGGGACTCTTGGCAAGCTTGAAAAGAATATCTTTTTGAGTTTTGATTTTAATTTTTATTTTGAAAAGATCATTTTGATTTTTAATTTTTAAACAGCTTTGCCAACTTATTAAATAAGACTAAGATTTTACTGATTTTGACATTATTAATAATAATAAATAAACTAAATTTTAGTGTACATAAAAAGATATTCACTTAGTTAGTTCGACTAGGTTAAGTATTATTGTAATTTGATACTAAAGTTGTAACTAAAAGATTTTACTGAGCAGTCACAGTGTTATTTTGATTAATATAAACAATAACAAATACGAGAGATTTGTTGTTATCTATTTTGACTTTATCGATTTTGACAAGTGAGCAAAAAGACAGTTTAGTAATTGTGGTCAATTACTATTTGTATGGACAAATACTGTTGAGCGAACTTTGAATAAATCTCAACGTTGAATAGTCATAAACAATAAACTTAAAGAGACAAAGTATCTCCACGAACACTTATAGTGACAGTGCGTAGTGCTTTCTTAAACGTTTCGACTTGAGTTCGAAAGGTGAAATATTTAGTGGTGTAAGGACTTGGAAAAGCCTACACACGGCTACGGCCATATTGACAGGTTAAATTAAGTAAATAAAATCCATACGATTTTTTGTAATTAAACCTAGATTTAGACTTAGGGATAGGACTCCACTCGGGTGACGTTACTTTAGTTTTAAGTGACTTTCCCCCCGACTGACTCCCGTTGCTCCCTAATTTGTTTGTTCGGCAGGTCCGAACTTTGAAATCTTTAAACAAACTTTTTATAACTGACTACCAATGGCTACTCCTACTTCTGGTGTAGTTCCCAAGGGTGGTAGCTCAGAAGTCCATTCGCCCAGCAACACCGTCCCCCTTCTTGAGCCTATGCTCAATCTCTTTCCTGGCGAGGGGAACGAACATTCAAAAATTCCCCGGGTGAGTGGTGGGTGCCCGGCAAGCTTACCAAGCTTGCCTTTCAATGCCCCTGAATATATAGACAATCACGACAACTCATATAGGACATATTTAGTAGATACATTTGCCGGAGCATCCTACATGGAGGACATCTCCATGGAGGTACCCCGAAAAAGAGAGTATCAACACAATAAATCTTTTATAAATAATAAATTTAGATCTGAAGTTGAATTAAATAAACAAAACAAACCAGATGAAACCCTGTTGCTCGATAGTAGCCGCGAGCGCGAATCTCTGCATACAATTTTTGCTGACAGTTCGTTGGAACTTAGACAACAAAATAACAGAAAAACTTATTCGTTATTTGAGTTGAATTTCTCTCCTGACCGTCAGAGTCTGGGTGGGAAATCAGAAGTCGACCTCCTTTCTATATGCGAAGGCGGCGACAGGACGATTAACAAAAAACAAACTACAGGACAAAGGGAAGGAAGTTTGTATTCCTTATTTTCAATGGAAGAAATGGAGCTCAGTGTCCCCGCAGGGGAAAAACGTGGTAAGAAGACTGTAGCTCCGCCCAACTTTCGATCAAATTCGAGACCCGTGTAGAACATGGCAATTTTGGTGGGGAAACCCGTCCGAGATTAGCTGTGTTCAAACCAAATGTAAATAATTTTTCAATACAAACTCCGGCCCCGATACGAGAACAATTTTTCTCGAGTATAGAAAGTAGCGTTTCTCTGATTGTCGAGTGAAAACGTTCTATCGGACTATTGGAATTTGGATTGTGGGGAGTAATAAAATGCAATTGGATATGATGCAATTTACAAAGGTCTTGTATCAATGCATTTTTAAAAGATGAGTGATTGTCTGTTGTTATTTTTCCTGGGATACCGTAGTGTTTAATATAGTCAATTAGTCTACCGGCTATCTCGGGGCTTGTTTCTGAAGAGATGTGATAAGCTTGTGCTAATTTCGAAAAGCTGTCAATTATTGTTAAAAATGTATGTTTGTCAAATTGGTAAACGTCAATATACAAGTGGTCAAAAGGTTCGTTACCGATCGGGGTTGGTTTTAATTTAATTTTATGTGGCTGTCTTTCATATTTGGATTTTTGACAAATCTCACATGTGTTAACGTATTGTTGTACGTCCTTTTCCATATTCGGCCAATAACAAGTTCTTTTTAGTGACGTAATGTTTTCAGTAATTCCTCGGTGAGATGTTTTTGTTTCATGATATATTTGTATCTTGTGAGTTTGTTCGTCTTTGTCGGTGATGTCTTCGACAAGGGTGTTGCTTATTTTTAGCTGGAACGAATTAGCATTAAAGAATTTCCGAAATGTTCTTAGTATAATGGGTTCCAGAGTTTTATCTTTGAAATGCATACAGTAGTTACCTGGAGGCATATTTTCTTTAATTAATTTCAAAATTATATTTTCACAAGGATCATTTTGTAGAAAGAATATTATTCTTTTCTTTCCTTCAAATGGGTACTGTGTTTCTTTTCTGTTAAAATTATTATTTGAATAACGAAAGATTATTTGGTTTTTGAAGGTATTAAGGTGTTTTATTGTATAGGGTGCTCCTAAGATGGGATTTTCCTCAGATGTATGTACAGTTTGGTTATCATCTTGATCTGGAGGAAGTTTATTTCTAGGATTATTTGCAGATTTTTCAGAAGAATGTCGACTAGTGGTACTTGAACTTGCGTCTGAAAATTCTGGTATTTCTAAATTGTCAGGTTGTTTTAGAACTTTAACAGGGGCTTTTATACAAGGGGGTTTTAAATGTTGTACTGGGTGTCTATACCCAAACGGTGTTGGTGTAAGGTTAAGTAAATTGTCTTCTAGCAACTGAGATATTTGTCTTTTAACTTCTTGTTGGTGGACATAGGGATACCGATATGTTTTAGTATGTATAGGAATTTCATCTGTTGTTTTTATCTCATGCTTAACACGGTTGGTAAATGTAAGTTTATCGCCTGGTTTATGTAAGACATTAGGAAATTGATTAATTAATTTTTCTAATGCACTCTTTTCTTTGGAATTGAGATGGTCTGAACGTATTAATGAAAAGGGGTTATTAAGTTTTATATAGTCGTCAGTTTGATATACCTCGTTTCGGACTTGTTCTAAATTAAATAATTCAAATTGTTCGGAGTGAAACGGTGAACTAATTTTTCTTATATGATATGGCTAAAACTCAAGAATTACACTTTTATCAGTAAAGTTTTTTAACTCGAGAAGAATTTGGTTATTATTTACCATTGTTATGCAAGGAGATACTTCAACTTGATTAGTTTTTATATAAGGAATGGTTATTTCCGTGTTTTCAGGCAAATCAGTATTAATTTTTGCTAATAAACTATTATTAGGTAGAATTTCTATTTTTTGAACTTCAAAATTTGTACGAAAATAAAAAGGTATGGTATATTTGTTATTATATAGCGATTGGTTCATTAAGTCTATATTCAGTTGTAGTTTTTTCAAATCTCTAATGCCTATTATGCCATCGAAATAATCATGAAAGTTGTAGAGTATATATTCAAGTGGTTGGAAATACCAAAGTCTGATAAAATATTTATTTCAGCTTTACTTTGTGTTGTTTGCTTTCCCATACATGTAACTAGGGTGTGTTTGGAATTTCGTATTAGGGTGTGTTTCGAATTTCGTCTAATTAGGGAGGTGTGACTACCTGTATCTATTAGAAGTTTACAAGGGGTGTTTTTTATTTCGATATATGGAAGGGCATTAATTTGAAAGCTATTTAAAGTTAAACTGGATGGTCTATTCCAGAGGCCTCCGATGGAAAATTTTCATTTTCCTCTAAGGTCTGTTCTTCGCAATTTTCATGGTCATTAGAAAACTGGCTGTAATTATATTCTATATCATCTGGGTTATCAGGATTGTAAAGATCTGAATTGTCAAAATATTCGGATTCTGGTTCGGGATAATCATTCATATAAGTGATTTCCTGAAATCGTAAGGGGTTAGCATAGGGATTTCTCTGCCAAAAGTTTTGTGAAGCGGAGTTTGTTGGTCTTTGGAAATTATTGTTAGGCACTTGAGAAAATTGGTTTTGTTGTGGACCTGAATTATTCGGCCTAAAATGTTTTTGTTGGACACTAACTCCGGACATTGGTGTAGGTTGGCTTGAGTTTTTATTTGAATTTCGATGTGCAAAAACATTTTTTGGTTTTCCAAAAACTTGCGAATTAGTCGGGAATCTTTGTTGCGGGAATGACCTGCGAGGTTGAACATTTATAGGTTGGCTAGGGAATTGCGTTTGCTGAGGGCGAAAATTACTATTTGGGGAAGGTGTCGTAATATCACATTTTTACGCAAAATAATTAAAAATCTACCTTAAAAATAAGGCCAAAATAAAGAAAAATAAATTCCCTATATAATTACATACATTAGACATTGGAAACAGGCCTAGAAATCATCTTCTAGAGCATCGAACCAATTCGAATAATAAACGTAGACACACCTAGTCTGGAAAATTCGATACAAAAAGAACATCCAATAGAATTACAGAATTCAAGTGTTCCAGCCAATCAGGTTTACCCACGCTGTAATCGGATTGGTCTGTTCGATTCCAGAAATGATATAAGTAAATTAATTAATTAAAAATAGTTCTAATCAAAATTTCGTAATGAAACTTTGTAGAAATGATAAGTATTATATGCGCTTCACGCCCATGTAAAAATCTTTGCGTTATCACCTTTAATTCTATCAAAAATAAAACTATTTAATTTTTTCAAAATCAAAAAACTAAATATTTTTCAAAACTTTTTAGGTGCCCAGAGAGGCCTTATCAAAGCGCACATTAGTAGTATAGAAGGCGGGGTACTGTAACCGAGGATGGCCTGTCTGTCCAAAGATTGGGTATGTCCAACTTCTTCGGCGACGAAGTGACACAATCCTGAAAAATGCCTGAAAAAGGCCGAAGAAGTGGTCGACAATGACCAGAGGCTGTTGACCAGAAGGGCCTTATTAGTGTAGGTGTTCAAAAAGTACGTGTTAAAAAGTGACACAATCCTGAAAAATGCCTGAAAATGGCCGAAGAAGAAGTGGTCGACAATGACCAGAAAGGCCTTATTAGTGTGTAGGTGTTCAAAAAGGCGTTGAGACCCGTCGGGTAGTTTTATTTTATGGGGGGATGGTGGTGTTTTTATAAGGATGTAAATAGGTAGAAGCAAAAAAGACTTATATGTGAAGTGTCTTTTTGGCACTCACACACACACATGCACCGCTATAATTATTACTAATTTGTTTCTTAGAAGAAAAAAAAAAGCCCACGCGCGCCCGCCTGGATTCGAACCGTCGACACCGAGATTTGTTTTTTGTCAAATTTTTAAGAATTGTTTTTCTGTTAATTAAAATGAATATGTTCGACGTAAGACTAGAGGTCAGGTTTGCAGATAAGAAAAGGTCGAGTGAGAATTGTTTTTCTGTTAATTAATATGTTCGACGTAAGACTAGAGGTCAGGTTCGCAGATAAGAAAAGGTCGAGGATGTAGATAAGGAGATGTTTGTGTAGTATTGAGATGAGCAATGTTTGAATAAATACGTAAAATATTAGTTTTTGGAAAAATACCGAGAATAGCTTGTTTTAATTTTCGACGACGACGTAAGACTAGAGTTCAGGTTCGCAGATAAGAAAAGGTCGAGGATGTAGATAAGGAGATCTTTATGTAGTATTGAGATGAGCAATAATAATGTTTTAATAAATAATATTTGTTTCGAATAATAACGTATACCAGGTGATTAAAAATATGTATAGCACACATAATTAATATATACGTAAGCCTTTTATAAATGAATACAATTTTTATGCCAAAGATGTAATTGTTCAGTTGAAAAAAAATATTAATAAACACTTAAAACATAGAGTAAAGTTATTAAAATTTTGTGATCCTTGTTTAGCGAATTATGTATTTGGTGTAAATAGTATTAGGTCTATGATTTTAATGTCAAAATAGAACAGTGTAAAAATATGGAAATTAAAATGTAAAAAAAACTACTACGGTTTATTTTATGTGTTGTTAGTTTTACTTCGTGGGTCTCGTAACTCGACTATGGCAGGAGAAAATTCAATTTTGTGTCTTGATATCCAGAGATTTAATTGTGCCTCTGGATTTATTCCAAAAGAACTAGCTGTGTATGATGGAACACGTTGTTCAAATTTTCTTTTCAAACCACCATATAACAAAAGCATGTTAAAAGGCATGTTAAAGTGCGGAAAAATTTTTTTTTTAAATACCTCTGGAGAGTGAACCGAAGCTAAGCAAGTTTAAGAAAGTTCCGGAATGTCACTTTCACAAGGATCCATATGGCACTACTTGGCATTGTGCATCATCAAACGCCAAGTTGTTATATAATTATAAATATTGTTTTTCTGTTTGAAGATAAATACATTATTTGTAGAAAACATGTAAATAATATATAATAAATAAAACGTACATGAAACAAAATTATTTTATTAAGTCACTCTACATTATTTTTATCTATCCAGCTATTATGCTTATCACTGAAACCTAACCATTTTACAAATACTTTATTGTTTTTACGTTTTAACACTTTTTCCACTAAATAAATATCTGGTTTTTCTGCATCTTGAAGTAGGTATGTCACTGGATTTGTAAGTTGAACTTTTTTTAATATAAATTCGGTTTGGATTTATACAAATTTGTAGTTATAATGTGTTATGAGTATAGGTTTTTTAAATAAAAAAACATGACATATTTTAATATTTTATTTAATATTATCAGATGATCCGAAACCTTTATTTCCCCTTAATGTCTCAAAAAAAAAATACTGTTAGTCGATACAAAAGTGCAATTAATAGATTTTTTTTGATGATGATTTGTGTAATTTTGTCTGATTAACAAATTTTAAATGCGATATTTGGATGATTAAACAAAACTTTAAATACATTCTTGATCAATGATGCCCGCTCCGACTTCGATTCCATATTTGTAGCTTAGGCCCGATCTTGAATGGATTTCAGCGTAGAATCCTTGTGGTATTTCAATTTGTATGCCTGTGCCAATTTTGGTCCTTGATGATGGTTCAATAGTGTGGTCTTCTACGCTGAAAAGATCGAATCCAGCCGCTTCAGAGGTAAATTGTCTAGGAGCTAGAGCCTCTGAGTGTGTTTTTTCCTTAATTTAATCTGAAAAAAAAAATGGAAATTTAGTTATTATATGAAGTAAATATTGGTATTCAACAAACTTATTAATTTAATACCTGCCTGGATCTTTGGTTATAATGTTATAATTTTGAATAAAATTATCAGTTTCTTTTAAATCTATTCCTTGATTTTTCATTTTTTTATATCTTTTCTAATTCCATTTGTGTTTTATATACTTTTATGGAATACGTTTTAGATTTAAGACCTATAAATTCTAACATAATTGTTCCATTTAGTTCATCTAGACACTTCACATATAAGTCTTTTTTGCTTCTACCTATTTACATCCTTATATAAATACACCACCATCCCCCCATAAAATAAAACTACCCGACGGGTCTCAACGCCTTTTTGAACACCTACACACTAATAAGGCCCTTCTGGTCATTGTCGACCACTTCTTCTTCGGCCATTTTCAGGCATTTTTCAGGATTGTGTCACTTTTTAACACGTACTTTTTGAACACCTACACTAATAAGGCCCTTCTGGTCAACAGCCTCTGGTCATTGTCGACCACTTCTTCGGCCTTTTTCAGGCATTTTTCAGGATTGTGTCACTTCGTCCCCGAAGAAGTTGGACACACCCAATCTTTGGACAGACAGGCCATCCTCGGTCACAGTACCCCGCCTTCTATACTACTCACATTTCAGTGAAAGAATGGTTAAAATCCGTCAAAGGACTAATGAGAAAATTAACTTTAAAGGAAAAAATTCAAAAATTAGAGTTCGTTAAATTTTAATTTTTCAATTTCAATCTTAAATAAAATTTTACCTAACCTAACCTAACCTAACCTAACCTAACCTGAGGGCCACCTTGTACCCAAATTTCAAAAGGATATAGTAAGAATTGACAAAATTATGAACAAAAGAAGATAGGCGTTGCAGATGCCACTCCTGAAAAAGGACGCTACGTCCGTAGCGCCTAAACGCGACGTCGGACGTAAAAAAGTCACTAGACAAAAAAGTTTCCCAATGATTTAAACTACAACATATTAAATTTTCAAGGAAATAGGAAAATTTTTGCGAGCAAAATTTTTCACTTTTTTGGACTTCATTTTTGGAGTCAAAATTTTGGATAAAAAAAAGATCAAATTAAAGATATCAACTTGGGACCTTCACAGGATGAAAGCCCATACAAAAAGAAGAGTTTTATATAATAAAACCTTTTTGGAAAAAACAACTAGAAAACCAGGAAATCGACGTTGGAAGTAATGCACCAGGACCTGGTGAACATGTCCAATATCTATAAAACGACTAAATAGAAAAAAATCCGATTTTTCACAGGAATAAATATATAATAAAGAACTATCGTTTAACAAAGTTTTAAGGCTATACGAATTTTTTAATTTCAAAAAGAAAAAAGTTGTAATAAAAATCTGAAACTTGGCTAGAATACGTATAAAGTGATACTATTCTAGGGAAAAATCCCAAACTGAGAAAATTCTCAAAAACAAAGATCCCACGGGACTTTAAAGTTTCCAGGGAGATGTTCCTTCAAGAAAATCTTGTTCGAAAATGAACAGAAAATGCACCAGTTTCGTTCACGGGACTCCGCCCACAATCAACAGGATTGGTCCAGAGCGTGCAAAAGGGTGTCGCCGTGACGTCAAACTTCGATTAATATAAATATAGACAGATTTTTGTTTCAAAAAGCATTCGATCATCTCTTAACGAACAGTATACGTTTCAAACTCGTGTGTGAAATAAGCATATATTCATATACCCTCCTAAGCGTCGGAAGCAGTGTTAGTAGTGCGTTTCTTAATTTCCTTCTGAGTGATACAGCCGAAGCCTACTAGAGGAACCTTGCACTTTGTTCCCAACGTTGGAATTCGCCGGGTCTCTGTCTTGAAAAGTTCCCTTGCACTGTGGTTCTTAGTAGAGCTTAGATTGTGAAGATCGTCCTCGGGAATTAAATCTGGTTCTCTTGATTTATGTCCCAGTAGGAGGCATCTGGAAGAAGTTAATACTGGCTGTCATAAATTGCGCGAGGAAGAAAATAGGTAAAGTTGTTTACTCTGGGTCTCCTTCTCCTTAAGCGTTCTCCAAGCTCAGTTTTCTCCAGATCAAGTTTCCAATCTAAGTACCAAAGGCTCTATTCTAAATGTTAAAGTGTAAAGTTAAAATTCTGTAACTTCTGGCATAAAACATCACTCAAATCTGAAACGTAAACCTGTTTACCATTTTTGCTTATTTTTTGGGAAATTAAAACTTAAATATTTAATTAACATTTTTTTATCTCTGATTTTTAACGAATTGCTCACTTCATAATTGTTAATAACTTTTGTGATTTTAAATTTACCGATCTTGACTGCATAATAATATTTTATTATCTTGTAACATTTGTACTATTTGATATGTATTTTATGATCTACCCTTAATTGGGCGAATCATATTTTTTGTAAAAATACTGATTGTGACAAACCGATTTTGACATTTTCTGATTTGACCTAAACTTAATTGTTTAAACAAATTGTAAATATTATTTACTTGATCTTGTAATAGGTAAGATAGGATCCTAGCATTAAGTACGCTTGGTGAATCCGTTCTTAACTTAAACTTAAAGATGTCCTCCAGAGAAACAGCACGTCAGTTCCTGAAGTTCTCAATCTCTCTTAAGTGTAGAGGATTGTTTATTCTAAGGAACAATTAGTAAAAACCATGCAACTCTTATTTTGATTTGATTGAAATATATATGTTTAACTGTGTATATATATATAAATTATTTACAGCTATCATAAACGTATAAACCTTAACTTTAATATTTTTATTATTAATCTATTATTATTAATAGAATATAAACATTTTCGCGTCTAATATCCCAAGCGGCGTTACCCGAGTGGACTATTAGATTAGGGAAAAAGGCAGGCTTGAAAGAATATCTTTTTGAGTGTTTCCAAATTTTTTCAGTTTAAATTTTAAAATATCAATTTACTTTACCTGCTTTGCTAATTTTAAATAATAATTATTCTTGATTTTTCTATCATAAACAAATAAAATTTTAATTTTTTATTTTTTAATTAAATAACAAAAGATATTCACTTAGTTCGACTAGGTTAAGTATTATTGTAATTTGATACTAAAGTTGTAACTTAAAAAGAATTTACTGAGCAGTCACAGTGTTATTCTGATTATTATAAACAATAACAAATATGAGAGATTTGTTGTTATCTATTTTGGCTCTATCGATTTTGACAAGTGAGCAAAAAGACAGTTTTAGTAATTGTGGTCAATTACTATTTGTATGGACAAATACTGTTGAGCGAACTTTGAATAAATCTCAACGTTGAATAAACATAAACAATAAACTATAAACTAAAAGTGATAAAGTATCTACACAAACACTTATCGTGACAGTGCGCAGTGCTTTCTTAAACGTTTCGACTTAAGTTCGAAAGGTGAAATATTTAGTGGTGTAAGGACTTGGAAAAGCCTACACACGGCCAAGGCCATATTATTTAGGAGTTTATAAGTAAATAAAATCCTTACGATTTTTTGTAAACAAAAAACTTAGACTTAGGGATAGGACTCCACTCGGGTGACGTTACTTTAGTTTTAAGTGACTTTCCCCCGACTGACGCCCGTTGCTGCCTCATTTGTTTGTTCGGCAAGTCCGAACTTTGTTTTTACCTAACAAACTTTTTAAAACCTGACTACCAATGGCTACTCCAACTTCTGAAGTAGTTCCCAAGGGAGGTAGTTCAGATTTCCATTTGCCCAGCAACACCGTCCCCCTCATTGAGCAATCGCTCATTCTTACTTCTGGCGAGGGGAACGAACATCCTAAAATTCCCCGGGTGAGTGGTGGGTGCCTGGCAAGCTTGCCAAGCTTGCCTTTAAATGCCCCTGAACATTACACTAGACACGACCAATCTTATAGAACTTATCTAGTAGATACCTTGGCCGGAGCATCCTACCTGGAGGACCTCTCCATGGAGGTGCCCCGAGGAAGAGAATGTCAACAAAATTCATCTTCCATTACCAACAAATTTCATAAAATAAAAGATCAAAACTTAACAATGTTGCTTGATAACAACCGCACGCGCGATTCTTTGCTAACTTTATTCGAAGACAGTTCGTTAGAGATTTATAAACCCTCTAAAATTAAAAAACCACTGTCATTATTTGAATTGGATTTCTCTCCTACTCGACAGAGTCAGGGTGGGGAATCAAGCGTCGACCTCTCGTCCATTTGCGAAGGCGACGACTTTACTAGACCAAAAACAAAACTGGACCGCAGGTCCGTGCTAAGAAAAAATATAGCTACAGGACAAAGAGCAAGTAGTATGTACTCGCTATTCGATGAGGTAGAAATGGAGCACAGTGTCCCCGAAGGAAAACAAAGCAAAAAGAAGGCTGTGTTTCCGCCCCAAATAAATAATTTTTCGAGTACAAACCACGCCCCAGTAGAACATGGCATCCCTGGTGGGGAAACCCTTCAGGATTGTCCGTGTTCTCGGAAAAAAAAAAAAAAAAAAAAATATAAAAATTTTGCGCCGGTAGAACAAAGGAAAATTATTTGGCATTTGTTGAAATAGATTTGACTTAAAGAAGTTAGGCGTTTTTTTTTGTATCTGTCTTTGGGGAATATTATTATTATTATTATTTGGGTTAGGCCTAAAGTTAATTTGATTTTCTAACATTGTAAAATTCATAACATGGCTAGTAGCTAAACTTAAATTTGCAGGGTTATGAATTAACAAAATGGTTTTTAGTTCAGAGGGCACATTTGCCATAAGGACTTGAACTGCCGTTTGTTCCGCTTGTTCAATAAAGGCATTTTTTACTACCTGTGACAAATGTTCTGAGTATAATTTAGAGGTTATTCTATGTACTAAAATTTTAAGTCTATCAATAAATTCTAAGAGATTCGTTTTTGTATTTTGTACAAAAGGTTAATTGGTTTGTTAAGTTCTGTCTAGAAATGGGGTCGCCGAATTTTTGTCTTAAAGCATTTTTAATATCTGCCCATGTTGTTAAATCGGGTCGACTCATAAGAAAGTTTCCGGCTTGATCGATTAATTTGGATTTTATGGAAAGTAAAACAAATTCTTTCTGTGATTCATCACCAGGATAATAACGTGTATAAAATTCGTCTATTGCATGTATAAAATATTCTAAATGATCGCGGTTACCATTAAAAGATTTTAAGAGTTGGACAGTTGCTCTTAAACTTTCAGCCATTTTATTGTCTGTCAAACTAAGATTCTGGAGATATTCTAAGATTGAGTCAAGATTCATAAAATTAAAGTTTTGTATGAAATATTAAAATAAGGTTAATAGAATTAGAAATTTCTATTTATGAAAATTTAACACTCGCAAAAAGAACTTTTTGGTATGAGGATTTCTAAAAATCTAAAGCTTGAAAATTTTTCGTATGAAAATTTTCCAAAAGAACGTAAATAAACTTGAAAATTTTACGGGTGAAAATTTACAAAAGAACTTAATAGTTTAAAGAACACCAATTCACAAAATTATAATAGCACTTTAGGAAAGAAAGGTAACTTACAAAAATGCTTCTTGGAGACTTATGATGTTCTTGTATCCTCAATTGACAGTTGAAACTGAAGATCTGGACCTCCACTCGTAGAAATTCTTGTTGCAGCGAAAGCAAGACTTCTGGATAGTGAAAATCTGGAACTTTGAGGATCCTACAACGACTGCGCCATTTACGTGTAATTTTCAGGAAAGACCGTTTTTAAAAAAACATTTATTACTATTTAAAATGAATTTATTCGATCAATTCCAAAATTACAATTTACTTAAGTTCTATACGTTAACACGACGAAGTTACATCTTAGACTGACGACTAATTAGAAATGGCGGTATCTATATGTGCATTCTAATCTAAACATACGACGTCATTAATTACTAGAAAGTGTGTATAGTTTCTAAATAATGGATATATAATTCGCATGAAATTATACTGAGGAGACTAATACAGAAAAAAAAATGCCCCAATATTAGCAAACACTCTAAACTACCATCTCAATACAAGAAACATCAAGGCAGCAAACGAAGTTGTCCTGGGCCCATTGCTATGGAAGGGTTCTGTATGATCCAGTTCTTAACCTCGAATACCCGGAAGGAGTAGAAGAGAGTAAAAGGAGTATAAAAAAAAGGTTTGGTTGGGTTGAGCTTTTAGGTTAGGTTAGGTTAGGTTAGGTTAGGTTAGGTTAGGTTCGGAAAGGCCCCTGGGCCAGACGGGATACCCCCCGAAGCGGTCAAGATGATGATAAACATTGCTCCGCAAAAGCTACTGGAATGCTTCAACACACTATTAAAAGAACAGACTTCCCCAGAAACGTGGAAGCTAGCCAAGCTAGTGCTAATACATAAATCAGGAAAAGACTTCGAATCTCCTAATAGCTATAGACCATTATGCCTGATAAATACATTGGCTAAGACATACGAACACCTAGTGAGGAGACGCCTAGAAAACGAATTGGAAGCTAGAGGAGGTTTAGCCGAAAACCAATTCGGATTTAGAAAAGGACTTTCGACCCTCCACGCAGTAAAAAAAGCATTAGACATAGCTGAGACTACAAAATTCAGAGGCACGGGTGAAAGATGGTGCTCGCTGGTAACATTAGACGTAAAAAATGCTTTCAACTCAGTATCACACGGGATAATCTTAGGAAGCCTTATCCGTAATAGGATCTCCCAATACTTGATAAATATTTTAAGAAGCTATTTTAATCAAAGGAAGATCAAAACAGCAAAACAATTAAGGGACATCACGACCGGCATTCCGCAAGGCTCTGTCCTGGGCCCCATGCTCTGGAACATTATGTACGACCCAGTCCTAAATCTCAGATACCCAGACGAAGTACAGGCCATCGGATACGCGGACGATCTAGCGATCATCGCTAGTGCAAAGAACAAAGGAGAACTTGTCCTCAAAATGAACACGGCACTGATTATGGTGAAAAATTGGTTAAACACAAACCTATTAAAACTGGCACCAGAAAAAACAGAGGCAGTCATCCTGAGTGGCCGCAGAGATAGACAGGGGATTAATTTCTCAGTGGACGGCATACAAATAATTCCAAAGAAATGTCTAAAATATTTGGGCATCGTGGTGGGAGAAAACTTGAGTTTCACGAGTCACGTAGATCGTGTAATCAAGAAAGCAGAGGGAAAAATAGCTTCGATCTCACGGCTCATGTCAAACATAAAAGACCCGAGCTTTCAAAAGAGAAGGCTGTTGTACGAGGTCATGCAATCGACTGTCCTCTATGGGGCACCCATATGGCATGGTGAACGAGAAGGGAACGCCAGAAACAAAAATCGTCTGGAAAACATACAAAGAAAAGCTCTTTTGAGGGTCGCATGCGGCTACCGTACCGTATCTACCATAGCTCTGCAAGTCATTACGGGGATACCGCCAATTGACTTAATAGCTAGGGAAAGATGGATTCTGGATAAGGAAGAACAACAACCACCTACAAAAGAGGCAAGAGAAAGGGCAAGGACCGAGACAATACAAATGTGGCAGGAGAGATGGGATCAAAACAGGGACAAGGGCCAGTGGACAAAGCGACTAATCCCAAATATACAAGCGTGGATCGCGTGCAAACATCGACGCACAGATTTCCATTTGACACAAATACTGTCAGGACATGGATGCTTTCGAGTATACACGAGTAGAATTGGTAAAACCGACGATCACTGTGTATACTGCGATGAATCGGATAGCGTCGAACACACGTTAATAAACTGCCCAAGATGGGAACTCCAGCGTCACGTAGCCAATATAAGTGCAGATGTAAATATTGTAAATAGTGTACATTTATTTGAAGAAATGCTGTCTTCACCTAGGAAGTGGAACGCAGGATACAAGATGATTGTCGATATTATGAAAAGAAAAGAAACCGAAGAAAGGGCACAATACTGAAGAGCACATAGCCAAATGACACGGGCTCTCCAGATGACGTATGTCCGCAAGGATCTTCCATTTGAGAGCTGCAAGATCTGGGGAAGAAAGTTTGGCAGGTAGTCTGACCTTTCGGAAAAAAAGGCAGGAGTCCTGCACGCTTTAAGTTTAGGTTAGGTTAGGATAGGTTAGGTTAGGTTAGGTTAGGTTATGTTAGGTTATTAAATATAACTAAAACTTAGAGTTTTATGTGTTAGGTTAGGTTAGGTTATGTTAGGTTATTAAATATAACTATAACTTAGAGTTTTATGCGTTAAGCTAAGTTAGGTTAGGTTAGTTTATTAAATATAACTAAAACTTAGTGTTTTATGCGTTGGTTAGGTTAGGTTAGGTTAGGTTAGGTTAGGTTAGGTCCCCGAGTGGGTTGCTGGTCCCATACCGGGCGCCTCCCCAGGTGGCGGATAGGGGAATGCCCTCCAGATATGGTGGGTACCGGTGAAATAAAATAGCCGGGGCGGGCCAAAACCAGCGCAGGACACGACGGATTCCATGTTAGGGACGGTACTCCGACAGCGTCTGTTCCCCATGTTAGGGGCGGCTGAGTGAAAACCTGGCAGTAAGGTATAAAATGCGATGGGAAGGACTCCCAAACTATGGCGGAAGGTAAAACAAACTTACCCCAGGTGGGTAGAGCCGAAGGCTCAGAATCCCACCCTGGCAATCAGCCAGGCAGCTCCTCGGATTCTGGGGGAGCACTAACCGCTCTACAGAAGAATCTGTAATCAACCCATTTGCTAGGAGGGATAGTATCCCTCGATCTCCAATCAGAAGTGATGCAAGAACTCCAACCTTGCAAGCTGTAGATAAGAACTCAGAGATTAACGTGATTGACGGATATCCTACAAGCAGCACGAAAACAAGAGCCGAGGGCCTCGATCAAAGTTCTGCAGATTTACTGAGAAGAATGGCAAGGAGCATCTCAAGCGGAAGAGAAGAAAAAAAGAGGAAACTCATGAACACCTCTATAGAACAGGCAGACATTGGCCTACACAAGAGAAAAGAATGCCCAGAAGTTCAAACCCTGACTGACACCCTGCAAGAAATGACAAAATTGGCAAAAGAACTCGAAGAAAACATCGAGCAGAACACGAAAAGGGCAATCAAAGAAATAAGCGCCAGGCTCAAGAGACAAATCAGGTTAATTAATAGTGAAAAAGTCAAAATAATGCTCGAAAGGGCGAAATATGAAAGACCTACCAGTACGATGATCGATTGTGACACTCAAACTCAAACGTTGATGAGACCAATGACGTGTGATCAAGGAACCCAGACCAATCTTGACCAATCAGTACTGACCCATCTAGACCCAGAAGAGGCACTGACATATGACAGCTGGCGTCAAGTAGCTGATAAAAATTGGTCCGAAGAGTGCTTTACACAGTCCGAAATTAAAGTAGGAAACCCGCTTAAAACTAAGGATAGCACGGTCAAAGTGGTCATCATAGACCCCCTGGAAACCAACACAGACCATGGCATTGTTGCTCAATTTAGGAACAGATATCCAGACCTAGATACATCTGAAGAACTCCAGGTTTTGGAGCAAACTACTAGAGTTAAGTCTAAAGATAAGTATATAAACAACAGAACAAAAGTTATAAAGATGAGCCAAGGCCATACAGAAGCTGAACTGTGGGATAGGCTAATAGAGCTTAAGCAAGAAACACAAGGGGATAGCTGGATAGCATTACATAAGCTGCAACGGATGCCAGTGGAACGGCTAAGAAAAATGATAGAGGCAATATTTCACCATACAGAGAGTCAAGTGGCGATATTTACTAGA
The DNA here is from genome assembly GCA_030620095.1 of Kuschelorhynchus macadamiae. Lineage (NCBI taxonomy): Eukaryota > Metazoa > Arthropoda > Insecta > Coleoptera > Curculionidae > Kuschelorhynchus > Kuschelorhynchus macadamiae. The sequence goes on from JAUTXW010002518.1 coordinate 30,324, forward strand.
CAGCAAGATAAATTATCTACTTTAAAAGGAGACCAAGCCCGAGAAAGAAAAACATATGCCCTCGTAGTTGAACAGCAAGGTAAGACATACAAAGACACTCTAAAGGAGGTAAAAGCCAGTATTGGAACAACCGATGCAGGACAAGCGATTAAATCCATCAAAATGACTAAAGAAGGCAAACTGCTAATAGTTACCGAAAAGAACCAGAGCGCCATTGAAAAACTGAAAGATGTTATAGGCAAAAACACAAAGGAAGTAAAGGTAAACATCATCGGAACCCAAAAGGAAAAAAAGGCAATCCATATAAAAGGAATGGATGCAGATGCTACTAAAGACGATATACTTAAAGCAGTGACTGAGGCAGTAGGACAAGCGAACCACGAAGTGTTTAAAATAGGCGAACTTAGACCGTACGCTGGAAACACTCAAGCAGTTACTGTAACAGCAGACCTAAAAAGCGCCGAAGAACTTCTTAAAAACCAAGTAATCCGTATAGGATACACGAATTGTAGAATTGAAGAAAGGATAAAAATACAGAGGTGTAGCAAATGCTGGGCATATGACCATAGGACCCAACAGTGCAATGGACCGGATCGGAAAAACCAATGCTATAACTGCGGGAAAGAAGGACACTTATCGTCAGCCTGCAAAGAAAATGTAATGTGCGTACTCTGCGGTGACAAACACAAAACTGGGTCCAGTAGTTGTAAAGCGTTCCGCCGTGCCCTCTCCATAAGAAGGCGAACTGCCCCAACGCAGAGAAGAGACAGTATTAGGCAGCAACCAACACAAGACACCCCTATGGACCTAGAGGACAGAAAAGACGTAAATAACTCTAATAATGGCACTCAAAGTACTACAGATTAATGCAAATAGAAGCGTCCATGTTCATGACATGGCAGCTATTTACGCAGCGGAAGAAAAATGCGACATCATAACTGTAAGCGAACCGAATAAAAAAAAATGTACAGGCAACCAAGACTTATACCCAAACGAAACCAAAGACGTTCTAATAATAAATCTGAACTCAAGTCAGAATCCTGTGATAGGTTACACCAAAGGTAGATGTTATGTGGCTGTCCAGTTTACAAATTTATATGTTGTTTGTGTTTATATAAGTCCTAACTGTCATATTGATGTCTTTAAAGAATATTTAGACGAGCTAGAATTAGCAATCAAAACCTGCAATAGTCCAAGCAATCGATTAGTCATAACAGGGGATTTTAACTCAAAACACGCGGCATGGGGCGGAAATGTCACAGACAGGAGAGGTATTGAACTCCTAGAACTTATAAATACTAACGGTCTGACTTTCCTTAATGATGGTGCACAACCAACATTCGAAACCCATAATGGGTTTTCATATATCGACCTTACCATAGTTTCTAATGAAATACTTAAATCATCTCCGGAATGGAGGAACCTCAAAGACCCCTTCGTAACGGCACACCATTTCATAGTCACCGAAATAAAGAACCAAAAACCACGTACGAGGAGATCCAAGTACGGGGAAACGAACATTAAAGCACTTATCGATCACTTCCAAAATATAACTAAGGGCAAGCCACTAAATCAAGTCTCCACTCTCATCACAGATATAAGAAAAGCATATACACAAACCACACCTAGAGTTTTATGCGATGATAGCTTCCGTCTACCCTACTGGTGGTCAGAAGAAATACAGGGAAAAATAATTGAAACACGCAGGAAAAGACGCCGGTTCCAAAGAACGTTAACCAACCCTGAGTTGAGGGAGCTGCGCAGAAATGAATATATTCAAGAAAAAAAACAGGTAAAGATCTTAATCCAAAAGGCAAAAGAACACCACTGGAAAATCCTGTGTAGCAACCTGGACGAGGACATATTCAGAGATGGTTACCGTATTGTACGTGGTCGGCTAAAGAATATGCCTCCACGCATCACATTAAGTGCAGAAGAAAGAACCCGACAATTTGAAACATTATTCACCCACACTAAACCCCTCCCATTAACAGAGAGGCAACATGAAATCCTTCAGAACGGACAAAGCGCAAACATGCAAAATGTATTCAACGAAGAGGATATCGTAACGGCATCTAAAAAAATCAAGACGAATAAATCTCCCGGCCCGGACAACCTGCCCCCGGAAACTATAAAGGCTCTAATATTGAACAACGTGTCCTATTTCAAAAAAATGTTCAACTTGCTGTACTCACGCTCCATCTTTCCTAAGGAATGGAAAACTGCAAAGTTGATACTATTGGAAAAACCAAAAAAGGAACCAAATGAAGCTACGAAATATAGACCTATCTGCCTTCTAGATGTCTTAGGGAAGACCTTCGAGAGACTAATAAATACCAAACTCCTTGAAGAATTGTACGAAAAGAAGGGAGGCTTCCACCCGCAGCAATATGGTTTCGTCAAAGGCCGCTCAACAATAAATGCCATACACAGGGTAAAGGAGATTGTTCAAACTAAGATTGGAGGGTGGAACGCTATGGTTCTCCTAGACATTAAAAACGCCTTCAACGAAGCAGCCTGGGAGGTAATTATCAATAACATTATTCGTATGAATCTCGATTCAAACCTAATAAAAATTCTAAAGTCATATCTTACAGACAGAACAATTATCTTGCAAAGGAACAACGAAAGGAAAGTCTATGGAGGAGTCCCACAGGGCTCAGTCCTAGGTCCAACCTTGTGGAACATTCTATATGATGACGTTATGAGAATTGAAATGCCTACGGGCAGCCAAATAATCTGCTACGCAGACGATTTGGCAGTAGTAATAACGGCGGATAGCGACAAACAGATGGTCCAAATTACAGACGATGCACTAGTCAGAATTAAGTACTGGATGGACAATAATCGACTCAGAATAGCACCTGAAAAAACCGAAGCTATCCTTCTGAGCTGTAAATGGAAGGTCGATCACATAGCCTTTCACCTAGAAGGCAAGGCAATACGCCCTAAGAGCAGCGTTAAATACCTAGGGATGACTATAGACAGGCCAATGACCATGGCAGCCCATATCAAAGACGCTTGCACCAAAGCATCCAAGGCCATGAAGTCACTAGAAATTTTGCTACCGAACATCGGAGGTCCAAGCGCGGCAAAAAGAAGGGTCCTAGCACTGACTATGCAGTCAATAATAATGTACGGTGCACCAATATGGAGCAGAGCTACAACATTTCAAAAATGTCGAGAAACCCTCGAAAGGACTCAAAGGATAATGGCCTTAAGAATTTGCTCAGCATACCGTTCAGTGTCAACCGACGCAGCACTGGTGATTGCGGTGCTGACTCCGTTTCACCTGCACGCGAAGGAAAGGAAAAGACTCTTCGAAGCAAGAGATCTGACGACAGAAAGAAGACGTGTGGAAAGGGAAGTTACTCTCAGAAACTGGCAGGAAGAGTGGACGGACTCGGTTAAGGGAAGATGGACATACACACTTATACCAGACCTAAACATATGGGTTAACAGGAGGCACGGAGATGTCAACTACCATCTTACCCAGGCAATCAGCGGACACGGAAGTTTTGGAAGCTACCTTCACAGAATCGGAAAGAAAGAAAACCCAGGATGTAAATATTGTAAAGAACAAAACGATACGCCAGAACACACAATTTTCGAATGCCCACGCTGGAACCAGAGCCGAATTTCATTAAATACTGAACTCCAGGAAAACATTACTATAAATAATTTAATCAGAAAAATGATCGAGAATAAGGAAAACTGGGAAATAATAAATAAATATATAGTAAGCATAATGACGATCAAAGAGACTGACGAGAGAAGCAACTAGCCACTACGAAGTAACAGAAGTCCTACCCGGCGCCCGACTGAGGAGATGTCCTAAGGGATGGGTCCAGTATGGCGTGGCTGGAAAAGTAGGGGAAGGGTTTAGTGGGTTGTTAAATCAGAGTCCCACATACCCACGATCGACAGAACACCAAGATCGTGGCATGCTCAGATACGCATTCCTAATCCCTACTCAAAAAAAAAAAAAAAAAAAAAAAAAAAGGTTAAAAGGTTAGGTAAGGTTAGGTTAGGTTAGGTTAGGTTAGGTTAGGTTAGGTTAGGTTAGGTTAGGTTAGGTTAGGTTAGGTTAGGTTAGGTTAGGTTAGGTTAGGTTAGGTTAGGTTAGGTTAGGTTAGGTTAGGTTAGGTTAGGGTAGTGGGTAGCTGGTCCCATACCGGGCGCCTCCCCAGGTGGCGGATAGGGGAATGCTCTCCAGATATGGAGGGTACCGGGGAAATAAAATACCCGGGGCGGGCCAAAAACCAGAATCGGACACGACGGTCTCCATGTTAGGAGCGGTACTCCGACAGCGTCTGTCTCCATGTAAGGAGCGGCTGAGTGTATACCTGGCAGTAGGTATAAAATGCGATGGGAAGGACACCCATAAAAACCAGATATGGCGGGAAGACAAACAAAATTACCCCAGGTGGGTAGAGCCGATGGCTCGGAATCCCACCCTGGCGAACAGCCAGGCTGCCCCTCGGATTCTGGGGGGGGCACTGACCGCTTTACAGAAGACATTGTTAGTAACCCATTTGCTAGGCGAGATAGTATACCTAGGTCGCCTATCAGAAGCGGCCCAAAGACAACACCACAAGCCGTTGAGACCATTGTAATTCAGGACAACCCAATAACCAGTACCAAGGCAAGAAACGAAGGCCTCGACGACAACGCGACGGACATATTGCGCAGACTGGCAAGAAGTCATTCACTCGGAAGGGAGGACAAGAAAAGAAAATTGATGAACACCTCCATAGAACAAACGGATAGCGGAATATATAAGAAAAGAGACGGCCCAGAAGCATACAACATTCTGACCGGTACATTGCTCAGTCTGACAGCGATAGCCAAGGAACTGGAAGAAAATATTGAGCAAAATACTAAAAAGGCCATTAAGGACATAAGCATTAGGCTCAAAAGACACATCAGGGAAATCAACAGCGTGAATGTCAAGACATGGCTCGAAAGAGCGAGACAAGTTGGAACGATTAAGATGACGGTGGACAATGAAACCCAAACCCCGGCGAAAACAAATACGAGTAGCCAAGGAACCCAAACAAATTTTGACCATAAAATAATAACATTTTTAAACCCAGATGATATCCAGACCTATGATAAATGGCGGCAAGTAGCGGACAAGGATTGGGCAGAGGAGTGTTTCTCTCGGACAGAAGTGAAAATAGGAAACCCGTTGAAAACTAAAGATACCACAGTTAAAGTGCTCATGGTAGACCCTCTGGAAATAACTACAGACCAAGGAATACAGGCGCTATTTAGGAACAGATATCCAGATTTGGACACGACCGAGGAACTCCAGGTTTTGGAACAGAACACGAAAGTCAAGTCGAAGGGCGAGTATGTAAATAGTACGAAAAAAATAATTAAGATGAGCCAAGGCCGTACGGAATCAGAGCTATGGGACAGACTGATAGACCTCAAGGAAGAAACAAAAGGCGACTGCTGGATAGCATTGCACAGTCCAGAACGTATGCGACCAGAACGGTTAAAGAAAATGGTGGAGGCAATCTTCCGCGACACGGAAAACCAAATAGTTATCTACACTAAACAACAGGCTTCACTATCGACCCAAAAAACTGGAGGCCAAACTCGTGAAAGAAAAACATACGCCCTTGTCGTGGAGCAGCAAGGCAGGGCATATAAAGACACCCTAAAAGAGGTTAAAGCCAGCATTGGCAAAACAGACGCGGGTCAAGCAATAAAAAGCATCAAAATGACCAAAGAAGGCAAACTTTTAATAGTTACGGACAAAAACCAAGAAGCTATGGAAAAACTAAAGAACGTGATAGGCAAGCATACCAAAGAAGCTAAAATCAACATCATAGGAGCCCAGAGGGACAAGAGGGCAATCCATATCAAGGGAATGGACGCAGACACGACCAAAGATGATGTGCTTAAGGCAGTGATAATGGCGGCAGGTCAAGTTAACCAAGATGCTTTCAAGATCAGTGAACTGAGACCCTACGCAGGAAACACACAAGCGGTTACTGTGACAACAGACCACAAAACTGCCGAGGAACTCTTAAAGCACCGGGAAATCAGAATAGCCTACACAAATTGCAGAATCGAGGAGAGAATTCAGATTCAGAGATGCCATAAATGCTGGGCGTATGACCACAAGGCCCAAAACTGCACAGGACCTGACAGGAAGAACAAGTGTTATAATTGCGGAGAAGAAGGACACCTGGCCGCACATTGTAAAGAAAGTGCGATGTGCGTTCTTTGCGGAGAAACGCATAAGACGGGGACAAGTAGCTGCAAAGCATTCCGCCGCGCCCTCTCCGTAAAAAGACGGTATACCCCAGCTCAGAGAGGAATGAGCACTAACATGCATGAGAGACAAATCACCCAAATAGACCTGAAGAATAGAAAAGACAAATCCCAAGGTGAGATAGATAACAAGTCAGAAGAAGCCCACCCATGCCTCTGAGAATTCTTCAAATAAACGCGGACCGGTCGCCACGCGCGCACGACATGGCTTTTGCCACATCTAAGGATATCCACGTAGATGTCATTGTTACTAGCGAGCCAAATAAGAAGATAGCACGCAGTAAGGGTTGGTTAAGCGACAACAAAGATGACGTAGCAATCTACTTCTTAAATCGTAATATAAAGGTAGAGAAAGTTATAAAAATGGATGGGGTCATTAGAGTAATAACGCAAGACTTTGATATCTTTGGATGCTATGTCTCCCCAAATATACCTCTGGGAGACTATGAAACCTACGTGGACGTATTAGCAGGAGCTATTCAGAGAGGCGGTAGGGAATCATTAATTCTCGGTGACTTCAACGCTAAGTCACACGAATGGGGGTCCCCAAACGAAAACCCGAGAGGAAGAATTTTGATGGAAGCTGGGGCGAGGTTGCAACTGGTTGTCCACAACAGAGGTGACAAGCCAACCTTCGTCAGAGGTAGAAGTGTGTCATTCATTGACGTCACCTTTTCAACCCAAGGCCTGGCCAGAAAAATCGATAACTGGGAAGTTCTAGACAACGAGCCATTGGCACTGCACAAGCATATTACTTTCACAATAAACGACAGCTCAAAAAAGCAAACAGAAATAAAAGGCAGGCTCGAATTAGACAAAACTATATTTTCGACAATACTACGAAGGGAACTGGAGACAGCAAGGAACGCACCGAGCCCAGAAAATCTTACAGTAATATTAAAAAAGACGGTGAAGCAATCGGAAAAAGTTAGAACCCCATCCAGAAGGACCATGCCGTACTGGTGGAATCACGAAATCGCTGAACGCCGTGCAATTTGTATCAGACTAAGGCGAACATACACTAGAGGCGCCAGAGCAGAAAACGACCAGAACAGGGCTGAAATAACTTGGCAGGAGTATAAAAGTGCCCAAAAAGAACTAAAAAAATCAATCAAGAACGAGAAAAAGAAGCATTGGAATGCTCTCTGCGACAGGCTAAATGACGATATTTGGGGAGAGGGATACCAGATAGTAAAACGGTCTTTAAAAGATGCGGGCCCACCTTTTACCCTAACGGAGGCTAAAACAAACGAGATAATAGATGCATTGTTTCCGATATCCAACGAAAAACTTCCTACACAAATTTTCACAAACGAAGTACCATTTTTCAACCTGGAGGAACTAGCCGCAGCCGGGGATAAAATCAAGAACGGAAAGGCCCCTGGGCCAGACGGGATACCCCCGAAGCGGTCAAGATGATGATAAACATTGCTCCGCAAAAGCTACTGGAATGCTTTAACACACTATTAAAAGAACAGACTTTCCCAGAAACGTGGAAGCTAGCCAAGCTAGTGCTAATACATAAATCAGGAAAAGACTTCGAATCTCCTAATAGCTATAGACCATTATGCCTGATAAATACATTGGCGAAGACATACGAACACCTAGTGAGGAGACGCCTAGAAAACGAATTGGAAGCTAGAGGAGGTTTAGCCGAAAACCAATTCGGATTTAGAAAAGGACTTTCGACCCTCCACGCAGTAAAAAAAGCACTAGACATAGCTGAGACTACAAAATTCAGAGGCACGGGTGAAAGATGGTGCTCGCTGGTAACATTAGACGTAAAAAACGCATTCAACTCAGTATCACACGGGATAATCTTAAGAAGCCTTATCCGTAAAAGGATCCCCCAATACTTGATAAATATTTTAAGAAGCTATTTTAATCAAAGGAAGATCAAAACAGCAAAACAATTAAGGGACATCACGACCGGCATTCCGCAAGGCTCTGTCCTGGGCCCCATGCTCTGGAATATTATGTACGACCCAGTCCTAAATCTCAGATACCCAGACGAAGTACAGGCCATCGGATACGCGGACGATCTAGCGATCATCGCTAGTGCAAAGAACAAAGGAGAACTTGTCCTCAAAATGAACACGGCACTGATTATGGTGAAAAATTGGTTAAACACAAACCTATTAAAACTGGCACCAGAAAAAACAGAGGCAGTCATCCTGAGTGGCCGCAGAGATAGACAGGGGATTAATTTCTCAGTGGACGGCATACAAATAATTCCAAAGAAATGTCTAAAATATTTGGGCATCGTGGTGGGAGAAAACTTGAGTTTCACGAGTCACGTAGATAGTGTCATCAAGAAAGCAGAGGGAAAAATAGCTTCGATCTCACGGCTCATGCCAAACATAAAAGGCCCGAGCTTTCAAAAGAGAAGGCTGTTGTACGAGGTCATGCAATCGACTGTCCTCTATGGGGCACCCATATGGCATGGTGAACGAGTAGGGAACGCCAGAAACAAAAATCGTCTGGAAAACATACAAAGAAAAGCTCTTTTGAGGGTCGCACGCGGCTACCGTACCGTATCTACCATAGCTCTGCAAGTCATTACGGGGATACCGCCAATTGACTTAATAGCTAGGGAAAGATGGATCCTGGATAAGGAAGAACAACAACCACCTACAAGAGAGGCAAGAGAAAGGGCAAGGACCGAGACAATACAAATGTGGCAGGAGAGATGGGATCAAAACAGGGACAAGGGCCAGTGGACAAAGCGACTAATCCCAAATATACAAGCGTGGATCGCGTGCAAACATCGACACACAGATTTCCATTTGACACAAATACTGTCAGGACATGGATGCTTTCGAGTATACACGAGTAGAATTGGTAAAACCGACGATCACTGTGTATACTGCGGTGAATCGGATAGTGTCGAACACACGTTAATAAACTGCCCAAGATGGGAACTCCAGCGTCACGTAGCCAATATAAGTGCAGATGTAAATATTGTAAATAGTGTACATTTATTTGAAGAAATGCTGTCTTCACCTAGGAAGTGGAACGCAGGATACAAGATGATTGTCGAGATTATGAAAAGAAAAGAAACCGAAGAAAGGGCACAATACTGAAGAGCACATAGCCAAATGACACGGGCTCTCCGGATGACGTATGTCCGCAAGGATCTTCCATTTGAGAGCTGCAAGATCTGGGGAAGGGAGTTTGGCAGGTAGTCTGACCTTTCGGAAAAAAAGGCAGGAGTCCTGCACGCTTTGGGCAGCACAAGATCGGTACGAGAAGCCCAAACACAAGCCGATAAAACGGTTCTCCAACCCCTCAAAAAAAAAAAAAAAAGGTTAGGTTAGGTTAGGTTAGGTTAGGTTAGGTTAGGTTAGGTTAGGTTAGGTTAGGTTAGGTTAGGTTAGGTTAGGTTAGGTTAGGTTAGGTTAGGTTAGGTTAGGTTAGGTTAGGTTAGGTTAGGTTAGGTTAGGTTAGGTTAGGTTAGGTTAGGTTAGGTTAGGTTAGGTTAGGTTAGGTTAGGTTAGGTTAGGTTAGGTTAGGTTAGGTTAGGTTAGGTTAGGTTAGGTTAGGTTAGGTTAGGTTAGGTTAGGTTAGGTTAGGTTAGGTTAGGTTAGGTTAGGTTAGGTTAGGTTAGGTTAGGTTAGGTTAGGTTAGGTTAGGTTAGGTTAGGTTAGGTTAGGTTAGGTTAGGTTAGGTTAGGTTAGGTTAGGTTAGGTTAGGTTAGGTTAGGTTAGGTTAGGTTAGGTTAGGTTAGGTTAGGTTAGGTTAGGTTAGGTTAGGTTAGGTTAGGTTAGGTTAGGTTAGGTTAGGTTAGGTTAGGTTAGGTTAGGTTAGGTTAGGTTAGGTTAGGTTAGGTTAGGTTAGGTTAGGTTAGGTTAGGTTAGGTTAGGTTAGGTTAGGTTAGGTTAGGTTAGGTTAGGTTAGGTTAGGTTAGGTTAGGTTAGGTTAGGTTAGGTTAGGTTAGGTTAGGTTAGGTTAGGTTAGGTTAGGTTAGGTTAGGTTAGGTTAGGTTAGGTTAGGTTAGGTTAGGTTAGGTTAGGTTAGGTTAGGTTAGGTTAGGTTAGGTTAGGTTAGGTTAGGTTAGGTTAGGTTAGGTTAGGTTAGGTTAGGTTAGGTTAGGTTAGGTTAGGTTAGGTTAGGTTAGGTTAGGTTAGGTTAGGTTAGGTTAGGTTAGGTTAGGTTAGGTTAGGTTAGGTTAGGTTAGGTTAGGTTAGGTTAGGTTAGGTTAGGTTAGGTTAGGTTAGGTTAGGTTAGGTTAGGTTAGGTTAGGTTAGGTTAGGTTAGGTTAGGTTAGGTTAGGTTAGGTTAGGTTAGGTTAGGTTAGGTTAGGTTAGGTTAGGTTAGGTTAGGTTAGGTTAGGTTAGGTTAGGTTAGGTTAGGTTAGGTTAGGTTAGGTTAGGTTAGGTTAGGTTAGGTTAGGTTAGGTTAGGTTAGGTTAGGTTAGGTTAGGTTAGGTTAGGTTAGGTTAGGTTAGGTTAGGTTAGGTTAGGTTAGGTTAGGTTAGGTTAGGTTAGGTTAGGTTAGGTTAGGTTAGGTTAGGTTAGGTTAGGTTAGGTTAGGTTAGGTTAGGTTAGGTTAGGTTAGGTTAGGTTAGGTTAGGTTAGGTTAGGTTAGGTTAGGTTAGGTTAGGTTAGGTTAGGTTAGGTTAGGTTAGGTTAGGTTAGGTTAGGTTAGGTTAGGTTAGGTTAGGTTAGGTTAGGTTAGGTTAGGTTAGGTTAGGTTAGGTTAGGTTAGGTTAGGTTAGGTTAGGTTAGGTTAGGTTAGGTTAGGTTAGGTTAGGTTAGGTTAGGTTAGGTTAGGTTAGGTTAGGTTAGGTTAGGTTAGGTTAGGTTAGGTTAGGTTAGGTTAGGTTAGGTTAGGTTAGGTTAGGTTAGGTTAGGTTAGGTTAGGTTAGGTTAGGTTAGGTTAGGTTAGGTTAGGTTAGGTTAGGTTAGGTTAGGTTAGGTTAGGTTAGGTTAGGTTAGGTTAGGTTAGGTTAGGTTAGGTTAGGTTAGGTTAGGTTAGGTTAGGTTAGGTTAGGTTAGGTTAGGTTAGGTTAGGTTAGGTTAGGTTAGGTTAGGTTAGGTTAGGTTAGGTTAGGTTAGGTTAGGTTAGGTTAGGTTAGGTTAGGTTAGGTTAGGTTAGGTTAGGTTAGGTTAGGTTAGGTTAGGTTAGGTTAGGTTAGGTTAGGTTAGGTTAGGTTAGGTTAGGTTAGGTTAGGTTAGGTTAGGTTAGGTTAGGTTAGGTTAGGTTAGGTTAGGTTAGGTTAGGTTAGGTTAGGTTAGGTTAGGTTAGGTTAGGTTAGGTTAGGTTAGGTTAGGTTAGGTTAGGTTAGGTTAGGTTAGGTTAGGTTAGGTTAGGTTAGGTTAGGTTAGGTTAGGTTAGGTTAGGTTAGGTTAGGTTAGGTTAGGTTAGGTTAGGTTAGGTTAGGTTAGGTTAGGTTAGGTTAGGTTAGGTTAGGTTAGGTTAGGTTAGGTTAGGTTAGGTTAGGTTAGGTTAGGTTAGGTTAGGTTAGGTTAGGTTAGGTTAGGTTAGGTTAGGTTAGGTTAGGTTAGGTTAGGTTAGGTTAGGTTAGGTTAGGTTAGGTTAGGTTAGGTTAGGTTAGGTTAGGTTAGGTTAGGTTAGGTTAGGTTAGGTTAGGTTAGGTTCAGGTTAGGTTAGGTTAGGTTAGGTTAGGTTAGGTTAGGTTAGGTTAGGTTAGGTTAGGTTAGGTTAGGTTAGGTTAGGTTAGGTTAGGTTAGGTTAGGTTAGGTTAGGTTAGGTTAGGTTAGGTTAGGTTAGGTTAGGTTAGGTTAGGTTAGGTTAGGTTAGGTTAGGTTAGGTTAGGTTAGGCTAGGTTAGGTTAGGTTAGGTTAGGTTAGGTTAGGTTAGGTTAGGTTAGGTTAGGTTAGGTTAGGTTAGGTTAGGTTAGGTTAGGTTAGGTTAGGTTAGGTTAGGTTAGGTTAGGTTAGGTTAGGTTAGGTTAGGTTAGGTTAGGTTAGGTTAGGTTAGGTTAGGTTAGGTTAGGTTAGGTTAGGTTAGGTTAGGTTAGGTTAGGTTAGGTTAGGTTAGGTTAGGTTAGGTTAGGTTAGGTTAGGTTAGGTTAGGTTAGGTTAGGTTAAGTTAGGTTAGGTTATGTTAGGTTAGGCTAGGTTAGGTTAGGTTAGTTTAGGTTAAGGTTAGGTTAGGTTAGGTTAGGTTAGGTTAGGTTAGGTAGGTTAGGTAGGTTGGGATTGGGATTAGGTTAGGTTAGGTTGTTAGGTTAGGTTAGGTTAGGTTGGGATTGGGATTGGGATTAGGTTAGGTTAGGTTAGGTTAGGTTAGGTTAGGTTAGGTTAGGTTGGATTTAGGTTAGGTTAGGTTAGGTTAGGTTAGGTTAGGTTAGGTTAGGTTAGGTTAGGTTAGGTTAGGTTAGGTTAGGTTAGGTTAGGTTAGGTTAGGTTAGGTTAGGTTAGGTTAGGTTAGGTTAGGTTAGGTTAGGTTAGGTTAGGTTAGGTTAGGTTAGGTTAGGTTAGGTTAGGTTAGGTTAGGTTAGGTTAGGTTAGGTTAGGTTAGGTTAGGTTAGGTTAGGTTAGGTTAGGTTAGGTTAGGTTAGGTTAGGTTAGGTTAGGTTAGGTTAGGTTAGGTTAGGTTAGGTTAGGTTAGGTTAGGTTAGGTTAGGTTAGGTTAGGTTAGGTTAGGTTAGGTTAGGTTAGGTTAGGTTAGGTTAGGTTAGGTTAGGTTAGGTTAGGTTAGGTTAGGTTAGGTTAGGTTAGGTTAGGTTAGGTTAGGTTAGGTTAGGTTAGGTTAGGTTAGGTTAGGTTAGGTTAGGTTAGGTTAGGTTAGGTTAGGTTAGGTTAGGTTAGGTTAGGTTAGGTTAGGTTAGGTTAGGTTAGGTTAGGTTAGGTTAGGTTAGGTTAGGTTAGGTTAGGTTAGGTTAGGTTAGGTTAGGTTAGGTTAGGTTAGGTTAGGTTAGGTTAGGTTAGGTTAGGTTAGGTAGGTTAGGTTAGGTTAGGTTAGGTTAGGTTAGGTTAGGTTAGGTTAGGTTAGGTTAGGTTAGGTTAGGTTAGGTTAGGTTAGGTTAGGTTAGGTTAGGTTAGGTTAGGTTAGGTTAGGTTAGGTTAGGTTAGGTTAGGTTAGGTTAGGTTAGGTTAGGTTAGGTTAGGTTAGGTTAGGTTAGGTTAGGTTAGGTTAGGTTAGGTTAGGTTAGGTTAGGTTAGGTTAGGTTAGGTTAGGTTAGGTTAGGTTAGGTTAGGTTAGGTTAGGTTAGGTTAGGTTAGGTTAGGTTAGGTTAGGTTAGGTTAGGTTAGGTTAGGTTAGGTTAGGTTAGGTTAGGTTAGGTTAGGTTAGGTTAGGTTAGGTTAGGTTAGGTTAGGTTAGGTTAGGTTAGGTTAGGTTAGGTTAGGTTAGGTTAGGTTAGGTTAGGTTAGGTTAGGTTAGGTTAGGTTAGGTTAGGTTAGGTTAGGTTAGGTTAGGTTAGGTTAGGTTAGGTTAGGTTAGGTTAGGTTAGGTTAGGTTAGGTTAGGTTAGGTTAGGTTAGGTTAGGTTAGGTTAGGTTAGGTTAGGTTAGGTTAGGTTAGGTTAGGTTAGGTTAGGTTAGGTTAGGTTAGGTTAGGTTAGGTTAGGTTAGGTTAGGTTAGGTTAGGTTAGGTTAGGTTAGGTTAGGTTAGGTTAGGTTAGGTTAGGTTAGGTTAGGTTAGGTTAGGTTAGGTTAGGTTAGGTTAGGTTAGGTTAGGTTAGGTTAGGTTAGGTTAGGTTAGGTTAGGTTAGGTTAGGTTAGGTTAGGTTAGGTTAGGTTAGGTTAGGTTAGGTTAGGTTAGGTTAGGTTAGGTTAGGTTAGGTTAGGTTAGGTTAGGTTAGGTTAGGTTAGGTTAGGTTAGGTTAGGTTAGGTTAGGTTAGGTTAGGTTAGGTTAGGTTAGGTTAGGTTAGGTTAGGTTAGGTTAGGTTAGGTTAGGTTAGGTTAGGTTAGGTTAGGTTAGGTTAGGTTAGGTTAGGTTAGGTTAGGTTAGGTTAGGTTAGGTTAGGTTAGGTTAGGTTAGGTTAGGTTAGGTTAGGTTAGGTTAGGTTAGGTTAGGTTAGGTTAGGTTAGGTTAGGTTAGGTTAGGTTAGGTTAGGTTAGGTTAGGTTAGGTTAGGTTAGGTTAGGTTAGGTTAGGTTAGGTTAGGTTAGGTTAGGTTAGGTTAGGTTAGGTTAGGTTAGGTTAGGTTAGGTTAGGTTAGGTTAGGTTAGGTTAGGTTAGGTTAGGTTAGGTTAGGTTAGGTTAGGTTAGGTTAGGTTAGGTTAGGTTAGGTTAGGTTAGGTTAGGTTAGGTTAGGTTAGGTTAGGTTAGGTTAGGTTAGGTTAGGTTAGGTTAGGTTAGGTTAGGTTAGGTTAGGTTAGGTTAGGTTAGGTTAGGTTAGGTTAGGTTAGGTTAGGTTAGGTTAGGTTAGGTTAGGTTAGGTTAGGTTAGGTTAGGTTAGGTTAGGTTAGGTTAGGTTAGGTTAGGTTAGGTTAGGTTAGGTTAGGTTAGGTTAGGTTAGGTTAGGTTAGGTTAGGTTAGGTTAGGTTAGGTTAGGTTAGGTTAGGTTAGGTTAGGTTAGGTTAGGTTAGGTTAGGTTAGGTTAGGTTAGGTTAGGTTAGGTTAGGTTAGGTTAGGTTAGGTTAGGTTAGGTTAGGTTAGGTTAGGTTAGGTTAGGTTAGGTTAGGTTAGGTTAGGTTAGGTTAGGTTAGGTTAGGTTAGGTTAGGTTAGGTTAGGTTAGGTTAGGTTAGGTTAGGTTAGGTTAGGTTAGGTTAGGTTAGGTTAGGTTAGGTTAGGTTAGGTTAGGTTAGGTTAGGTTAGGTTAGGTTAGGTTAGGTTAGGTTAGGTTAGGTTAGGTTAGGTTAGGTTAGGTTAGGTTAGGTTAGGTTAGGTTAGGTTAGGTTAGGTTAGGTTAGGTTAGGTTAGGTTAGGTTAGGTTAGGTTAGGTTAGGTTAGGTTAGGTTAGGTTAGGTTAGGTTAGGTTAGGTTAGGTTAGGTTAGGTTAGGTTAGGTTAGGTTAGGTTAGGTTAGGTTAGGTTAGGTTAGGTTAGGTTAGGTTAGGTTAGGTTAGGTTAGGTTAGGTTAGGTTAGGTTAGGTTAGGTTAGGTTAGGTTAGGTTAGGTAAGGTTAGGTTAGGTTAGGTTAGGTTAGGTTAGGTTAGGTTAGGTTAGGTTAGGTTAGGTTAGGTTAGGTTAGGTTAGGTTAGGTTAGGTTAGGTTAGGTTAGGTTAGGTTAGGATAGGTTAGGTTAGGTTAGGTTAGGTTAGGTTAGGTTAGGTCAGGTTAGGTTAGGTTAGGTTAGGTTAGGTTAGGTTAGGTTAGGTTAGGTTAGGTTAGGTTAGGTTAGGTTAGGTTAGGTTAGGTTAGGTTAGGTTAGGTTAGGTTAGGTTAGGTTAGGTTAGGTTAGGTTAGGTTAGGTTAGGTTAGGTTAGGTTAGGTTAGGTTAGGTTAGGTTAGGTTAGGTTAGGTTAGGTTAGGTTAGGTAAGGTTAGGTCAGGTTAGGTTAGGTTAGGTTAGGTTAGGTTAGGTTAGGTTAGGTTAGGTTAGGTTAGGTTAGGTTAGGTTAGGTTAGGTCAGGTTAGGTTAGGTTAGGTTAGGTTAGGTTAGGTTAGTTAGGTTAGGTCAGGTTAGGTTAGGTTAGGTTAGGTTAGGTTAGGTTAGGTCAGGTCTAGGTAGGTCAGGTTAGGTTAGGT